>JAIPMN010014554.1:2839-26298 GCA_020650975.1 Apostichopus californicus | reverse complement strand
TACGCTCCGACCAGAATTCACCCGATTACCAGATGCAGATCCACCTATAGCAACCGAGGTAACTTGCGTGAGGACTCCACCGAACAACCACTGATATATTTTGATGCTTCATCACTTTAGCCACCACTCACATGGGACCTATTCTAAGTCTGACGATACATGCGCATGTGTGAGGTCCTGAAAACATAATTAAAGTGGTTTGTCTTGCCATCCTTTTTTCAAATTTCATAGAAATGTATTCTCGTAGACCTAGCAAAATATTTAAACTGACACAGTCCCATTGGAAGTGTGTCACGGTGGCATTTAAAGTCATTGGTGGTTTAACATGCTGGCGTATGACGACTTTTGACCAAATTTGCGCTAAGCTCAATATACGAACTCGGATCTGGGCTGTGCCTAATTAGTTAGTTATTTAAATTATTAATAATGGCGTATGAGGAAATGCACCATTTTGTGGTTCCCAGGACGGCAAGTCGAGAAATTCACATGCAGTCGCGGCGGATAGCTTCCTTCGCCTATATGTCCGGGGACATTTTGGGACATCGTTCCTATAGGCGAGGGGTGGGCAACCTAGTTGTCATTGTTTCGAACAAATGAGGGGTATTCTATTCTGACACATAGGCAAAATAGGGCTGGGGTTCCACCAAGTTCGCCGCATCATTTGTCAACTTGCACTGGGTTCTAATGTTCATGTCAATTGGAATCACTAATACAAGAAATAATCCACCAAGAATGAAGGTCGCATGAACTTTATTGCAGATTTCCTGAGTGACGAATTTGTATTTTTCTCCCGAAATCACGCAACAAGATGGCTGCTATCCATCCTGGCAAGTGCCATCTCCAGCGATCTTGCAGGTATTCAAAACTTAAATTTTCGTGCTACGCTGCGCGCCAACCGATGGTGGCGCTCCGCTTAGATAGTTCTTACGGCCGGAATACTCGAATAGGTTACGTCCCCCCCCCCCCTACGTTTCAAATCGGATTGACGCCACTGTTTACTACACATCATTTCAACGGAATTTAAACAATAGCAAATTCAACACCAAAAACAAAGGAAATGTTTAGACGAAAACATCCAATTGAATGTACGTTACTAAAATATCGATTTCTGTGCGATGATTGGTATCACACAAAAGACAAATTATTCCCTTACAACACGCATTGCCATTTCACTGATTTCTTATCGTACATGCATGATGTATCCTCCTACGTACGTCGTGTTTGGTTAAAATCCCTCGGTTCCTCAGCATGTTGCACATGTCACTGGATATTTAGAAACCTCCAACGATGAAGTGTTTAGCTAACTTTAATATTTATTTTTAAATAGGGAAAGAGAGGTGGGGGAGGGAGGCTCGAAATAGGGATCAGCCCCAAGAGTCGTCAAACCTTAGTGTCGTTTCTGCATACTGTAATTAAACTTCAATAGAATGATCGTCTTTACATAATACAATTATAACCTTATAATGTTAAGACTTCCAGGCACAAATAACAACCTGCACTGGTGTAATTATATCAAACATATAATTTTATCTGACGGGAATTATTCGATATTGATTTCAAAATCATCTATACTGTATAGTCATCTTCATCCAGCTTACCTCAGTTACGTAATTATAGTTTTTACGTTTCCCAGTTTGTTGTTTCTTCTTTTATTATTATTATTATTATATGCAATCGAGGGATTACTATATTGATCGCTCTAGAAGAAATAAACGACAACGTTATGGTAACAGCAATACATGAAAGTAAGTTTTGTTTATATGATGTCGCATAAATTAAAAAGAAAATAAGCTGGTTATACTTATGTATAGGAACATTTTAGGTTGTCCACAAATGCGGAAGACCGCATTATTTTGTTGAAAAAAAAATGCTGATTTATCTTTGTCATTATCGTATCAACTGAACATTACTTCAAATAGTGTTACGTCTTTTATGAGCGGTTGCTAAGTTATACTGCACGATTCAATACAGCATATCTGGCAATTTTTCAGTATAACGTTAATTAAAAACTGTTCCCAATGAAATCTAATTATCGAACATCATACATGAAAGCGTAATTATTATATATACTTTGTAACAGCTCGAATGGAAATTAAAGTCACGTGTTCAATCCCATCGCCTGTTAAAAATCAATGACGTCATACCGCTGAAACAGAGAATAATATTTGGATGATTTTCGAGAAATCTGAAAACTTAACGGGATTTATAGATTTAAGCAATACACATCCTCCTTATGGAGTTTGTTTAGTGAACATGTACGTTAGGCGCTAATGTAACAATGATATATGATGGGAGTGGCTGCGGGGTAGTGGTGGTGGCGTGGACATGATAACAATTTTCGACTTCATTTTGGTTAACTTTCTGTATCTCGCTATATAACATTCTCCCGTTCGTTCCGTAAGCTGTTCCCTTGTTGCCACACACATATTATCCACACCCACTCACGCATAAGCAAATTTACAACATGAGATTTGCTTTGTGTTGGACAGACAACGAATGCTTTTTCTTCCTCAAGTCACTTCTGAATAGTTGATAAATCTTAAATATTATCCATACTTTGTAACTTGCGGTTTGGTTGACGTGGAACTAAATCTCTCCATCTCTCTTAACCGTCGAAAACGATAAGTTAGCTTGCCATATCAATTTGTCATATATTTTGTAAAGATGTACTTGCTTCTAGTCTTATGCCCCTAAACCGTATGTCAAATAGCTTGTTACACATCTGAAATTATCTACAACGATCCAAACATACTTCAAAATGAAAAAAAAACTTGTATGCCAAACTATTCAAACTAATGTGCTAAAAGTATTACTTTCGCCTCACAACCCCATCGTCATCCAAGTAGTTACTCATTTTCCAAAAGGAATCGTTGTTTTATTTTTTCGGACAATACTTCTAATTCTCTATCTTGGGATGTTAATGGTAAGTATTTCTTAAAAAGTCAATCCTATTGTGTACAACTGTTGTGATTTTTTTTACCTCATACGCTGAATGGAAGCAACATCACTGAAACATGATGACGCCTCGGAACATGCACCCATAAGATCCTATAAACAACACACACTGTCGGTCGACACAAAAGTAGAAAACAAATAACAATTACAATATTGTTATATCTTAAGGGAGGTCACACCATTGATAACAACAAATTAAAAACCACAATAACTGGTTTTATTTCTATTAACTTTATTTCACCAATAAAACATACGAGTTAATGCTTGTCGACGGAGACAATATCTTACAGGATATGACGTCCTTTAATTCTAGCAGCATTTGGATCAGCTGACATTTTTCTACATTAGACATGTTCACTTGAATTTATCTTCCAAAAATGAGAATGAAAAGCAACAAGAAAGCAACGATGAATAAATGTATTTTTGGAATTTCTACGAACACCCATGGACAACATTGTTCTAATCAATCTAGTAGGCATTAAAAATCATGAAAACATATGTTATTCCAATCAAAAGTCATTGCAGATTGACCATTTTACAAGTATTGTCTTTATCCTAGTACGTTTATGCATAATTATTAGGTAATATATACACATTGTACAGGAAAAACTACCTAGATATATTATTCCTTTGTTTTTACTATCTTCGTTTTAAAGACGCTGAACCCAGGTTTGTGGCACTTATTGGAAGAATATTTTATTGACTTTTTTGAAACGAAGAACATCACATAATTCAAATGATATGGGTCAGTAATTAACTAATTAAGGGATAAAAACCAATTTTGATTAGCGCAACGCTCTACGTCATTGTTTGCACATATTTAATGAGTTTTCCCAGATGGTCAAAACCTCAATATTATGAAAACAAAAAGTGCTTAACGAAAAATGTCAACAAATTTTGAACCAGATAATGAAACACACAACAAATGTACTGAATATAGGACAAATTATCTATATGTCCGAAGACCTTTACAAAAGAATAAAGTGTAAGATGATACTAAAATTACTAATTAACACATGATACATATAAAATTAAAACCGTATTATCATTACAAGTAAATAGGTTATTAATTTGCTTTGTACTAGTATCATGATTATGTTTTATAACTTGTTACAAAATAATGCTTTTCCAGTTTAAACAATGAACCATAAATAATAAACACTTAGACTCGTGAGAAAAATGTACGAGGAATGAAGCGTTTGGAATTTATGAGAGTTGCTACCTGTCACATTACAGAAAAATGTTCAAAGATACATAAGAACGTAATAATTCTATCATAGCACCTGAAAATTATCAACCCAAGATTCACTGCTTAACGTATCTGGATTTATCACACCGTATTTATCACAATTCAGTTGTTTTAATCTTAAGGGCAAGGTAATCATAAATGTTGTTGACCAAGCGCAATTCTTGTAAATATTTTTTATACCGAGTGACTGTCAAATGATACTCTAGAATGAAAAAAGCTTCATCGTCTCTTGGTAATGGCATCCGTATCCGTATTTGAGAGGATATATGAGTTGTTTCACGTACTAAACTCATAAATATACGTAGAAATGTACTTGTTTAGACAATCAAAATTTTGTTTGTGATGTTGTAAAGCGAGAGTTCTGGTTTCATTCTTCAATCAACAACATACCCGCGTAGCAAGATTTTACAATCAAGTTTAACAGGTGTAATTTTATAGACACTCTTGATTACATCGTCGGAGATATATATATACATCAAGTATCGGTACCCAGATGTTTTACGAACGTAATTTATGTTTTTGCTATTACATCTCACTTGGTTTATTTACTCTCTTCAGAAACTACTCTCGCCTTCTGCCATTCTGTTTCCCTGCAGAAAAAAAAAACAATAATGTCATTACAAACTGATCAAACATCTTAAAAAGAGAACAAGGCACTCTTCATTTAAAGCAAATTGGTTGCACTATTGTATTTTCTCTGTATAAAATCAAATGGGATTTGCGCAAAATAGTCTTTTAATAGTCGAGTTAGAAAGACAAATGTAATTGTAACAAACACACCACATCCAATATACCTCTACCCCTTCTCATCGCCATTCTCCTCATCAGTAACAAATACATACCAGAAACAAATATCCGCATAAAAAACAGCCAACCCCCCCCCCCTCCCCCTCAACCTCAAAATTGAATGATATATCCGCTTTTGAACATAGACCTGACTATAGAGTAAGCGTCATTACTGTTCCGCGATTGTGTATTTTATAATCCAAAAATCAAGTCACGTTCTTTTATCTAATGTGACCTGATAACAATATGTGGAATGAATATTTTAAATAAATGTTAACACCTTTTAATTATCACTAAACGACAAATGCTACCTTTAAGGGTATAAAAATGCACTTACCTCCATTCTCGCCGAAGGTCTCTCATCTGTATAAAAAATGTACATGACACATTTAATTGCTGAACATTGTCATGTTAGTTCCATTGTTATTTCAGTCGGTTTTGAAGTGAAAATTAAGAATGTGGCACTGATAAATAATTCTTGTAATCTTACGGGAATTTGAAATTCGTTATATCAATCGAAATATACAATAATTATTACTTCGCGTATTTAAGGTTAAAAATACGATCCTTTCACATCTTTTTTTACTGATAAGGATACCAATAAATGTATACGCCCTCCGCCCCCCCCCCTCCCAACCCCCGTGTTGACACTGGAATGTGTAAGATCGGAAACATGTTTATATAGGTTTTTTTCCATCTTTTCCTTGTTTTGGACGACAACGTTGCACTTTTCGTCCGGTTTATTATTAATTTCGTTCAATAGGGACCTTGATCGCTCAATTGGTTTATGTGGTGGACTGTCTGCTAACGATCCGATCTAGTCCGTGCTAGTAACGGGAAAAAAAACGTTAATTGGGCGTTCAAAGTTACGTACCTTTCCGTAGTAAATCAGAGAATCGCACACAGTCTAATCAAAACCATGAGTCATTACCATCAACTATATCAATTTTAATTCAGTGCAAAAAAAGTGTTCAGGATGATCTGTGTGTATATGTGTAGTAAGGTGCAGGATGGGAGCAGTTAGGATATATCTACCTGTTCGTCATCATATTGAAAATTACAATCAGAATAAAAAAAATAGACAACAGAAACATGTATGTATAACCATGAACAGGGACAAATCGATATGGAATCCACTTTATGGCGTATGTTTGAAGCCGCGTCCATGACCGACGCTGCAATGACTGCTGGGTAGAGCAAGGGACGGCTAGGGCGGGTTTTGAAGCTTTCTGTTACACAACGCACGCAAGTAAGCTGCTTTTCAGTTGGTGTTTACCTATGTCGGGTGTGTTTTTATACCCTTTATCGTATATAAGCATCCGTTTCATGAGTTAAGCAGCTTTGGACACAATCCTCTATTAATTTCTTGTACCTCCATCTTCACAAGACTCGAACCATTTCTGTTTTCACATCAAGCTGTATGCGTTAATTTTGCGGCATATTATACTTGTATTCATATATTGCCATAGTGTACAACCGCTTTTATTGACACTATTTAATATGTCTGGTATAGCGCAATGTTTGATGGGCAACATGTGTCGTAAAAAAGGAGAAAAACCATTGTTGCAAGTTGGCTTAGTGACTATCTGGTCCTCTAATTATGTGGTAGGTTTTTTCCAATGGTATTTAATAATAATAATGATGATGATACGACGACTACGACGATGATAATGATGAAGTTTTGTTTCTGATTAAGAATGTCGTAAATTGACGACAAGCCCCCACATCTTTAAATTGAAAGATTTCCCCGACAACTATTAGTGGTTCTATCCCATCCCCATAGTGACGCTCCTGGTGATATTGATAAAGTAATACTCAAATACCAAGATCAACAACAAAACTAACAAAAGTATTTATAATTACATAAGTAATGATGTTATACTGATAAATATTAATGAATAAAGAAAGGTGTCTAATTTCATTAGGTGAAGAATGTTTTGTTACGTTCCAATACCTATTTTTGTTTTAATATTTGAAATGTTCGGTGCTTTATGAAGACAATATTCACCGAAAAGGAAATCGTGCAAATGTGTTAATTACAGAAGACCCTTCAATAATTGATGTTGACTATGAATTGTATTTAAAGCTTCAAGAAGCTTTAACGGGATTAAAGACTCGTGTTGCCGGTAATCTTACCTAAATCGAACGAGATGCAACAGCACTGTTAGATACCACCATCGACCCCAATTAATACAACAGTGTTAAACAACAGTACTAGTTACAGAACGCATGACAGAACTAAAATACTGTATTGCAACTAGCAGCCTACTGGGCGTGTTATATCGCAAAACACATTTGTATTGGACAAAACTGTTGAATGTTTCTGCAATTGCACGTCAGATGATCTCTACAGTACCTATCCTGACTGTATATTGCTACACCGAGCGAATTCATACTTGGGTAGTACTGCGAGCTTACAGCGTAATTACACACATACCTTGCTAGTTCGTAATTAGGCACTAGTGTACAGTCAATACACACAGTTACAGTCAATACCCACGACACAGTGTACATAGCACCGATGGATATCTCAGGTCCAGCTAATGACAACAAGGTGTCACGTTTCATTACTGTCTGCATAATTGTGTAGCGACCAAAAATATCTTCACTTGCAGGCAATGGGAGTTTTTTCAGAGGGCGGTTTGGGCGAGTCTTCTTACCCTTTAAATCTTATAAAAGGATTGAATAACATCAATTGAATGTTGTAAAGCTGTATGCTTCGAAATTATGTAGAGGTTTAAACCATGGGAATAACGGCGAGTAAACGATTGTATACATATGGGGTGGGTGCTGCCATATTAATGAAGCCAACCCCCCCTGGCCCGTTGTCAGAAATCAAAACTTATATTTAAAAGTGAAATGGTTCATCTAATGTATATGTAAGCATTACGCTAGGTTTATATAAGCATCCTTAAACACATGACAGTTTTTAAAGAAAATGATAATTCAAGCCAAAATTCCAACTGATTTAGATTGGAAATGAAACTTTATAGCAGAACCAGTGACGAATTATGGATTTTGTTTTAAAAAAGGAGCGACCGTTCAGAGGTACGCCGAATTGATACCGACTCTCGCGCTGGGGGCTTAGGGCCCCTCCTCCGGAACAAGTACACATTACGTCAGGTGATGCATTCCGAACCATAATTACACTACAAGTTGTGTCTATATAGGTAGCTCTAAATTCAAGTTTGTGACGTTATAAATTCAACTTTCTCGGAGTGACTTAGGTAGCACCTGAATCTATTAGGGATGGCCGGAGGTAAATTGAAGGGTTTCATAAAAGTAGGAGATGTGTCATTAAAGCCGAGTTCCATCTGGTGGGTCCTCTTTGAAATTAAATGTCAAATGGTGCATTCTGAGGCATAGTTGCACTATAAATATGGTCATTATAAGTAATTGCATACAAAATGTTGTGCTCATTTATACTTTAAATAGAAATGAAGTGCTGTCCGCGTGGTACATTTCAATATCATCTTAAACCGTAAGGTTGGTGTTACGAGCTCAGTTTTTGATTATATAGGAATCACCTGTAGGGAGAAAACAATTTGAATATCCCGGTCCCACGTGATTGTTGGTATCAGTATTCCCAAAATCACGTGAATCTTGGTTATACCGTTTGATAATATTACAGGTTTACATCCGTTGCGGTGGTCGGATATGACCGCGATCAGGAGGAAATAATAATTTTTAGAGTTAATTATTTATAGCATCTCCCTTCCTTTTCTTCTCATTCCCCGCCCCACCCCATCCCTCCCCTCGGCGCTCATCGTTAATATTTTACAGCAGAGAGACGTATTCCTTTACCTTTAATTACCAACCTCCTTTGGTTTAAGTTCGGAAAAGATTTAAAAACGGGGATCTTTACCATATATTGAAATACAATGACTCAAATAATCACCAAAGATAAATAAAAAGAGTGTAGTCTAGGAGATAGTCATAGCAAAAATATACTATGCAGTGTAGTATAAATACATTACTACGGTAAACATCATACTCCGCAATGATACATCTATTTTATCAGTTGAAGTTGATAGTTCTTTGAACGTTAATACTGCATCGATGAAAGAAGAAATAAACCACTTTATACTCACCATCCATCCACCAGACTGAAGGTTCAGGGTATACGATAGAAATAAAATGGTTCCCCATAAGACTGAAATTAAGATAAATGACGTACAAAATAACATTGAATAAAATTAAAGTTTCGATCACTCCAGATACCTCATTCATCCGAAAATGAAAGGTCGGGTATAGTTTGCTATATGCTTAGCTTTCATACATGAATGTGGAACTAATGTATTGAAGTATTATTCTAAAGAAGCCAAAATGCTACACAAGAATCAGTTAATTGCATAATTTACATATTAGTTACCATTATGTGTACTTAATTTACATTGAATATTTTATTGTATATTATCCGAGGCCTCACTAAATATATAAATATCCACAAATTGGGTATAATATAGTCGGAATATGTCATACCTTACAAGATCAGTTATTGAATATTTACTGTGGAGGTAATCTCACGAGTGTTTACAGTTGTGTACAATACAAATTATTCTGCAGTTACATTGTTGTACTATTTGAATGCTAAAAAAAGAACACGAAGCTTATAAGATATTAGGTGCGATTATTTGAGAATGGATTGAAAAACTTAAAAGAAAACAGAACAAATCCATTGGATTTAAAGAAGCAAGAGCTCTAGCGCCCTCTCCGTCTGTCCTTTATTGAGCTCAATCAATATATCTTCGCTATCTTCCCTTGGCTGATTTATCGAGGGACATTTGTTCCAAAACTATCCAACTTGATAGCGTTATGTTCAATGTGACATCGGCATATCGTAAACGAAATCGTCATGTACAAAATGAAATCCTCAAGTCCAAACTTAAATCATGGTACTGAATATTGCTTTTGATACGATGATATTTTTGCGGACAGATTGATTTCGTTTTCGTAACCGCGATCTCAATTTAGACGAAACGATGTTAATATGGATAGCCTTGTTTTGAAACACTCTGAACTTGTTTCTTTACTAAATGATACATAGCATATTGTACTAATATTTTTTGTTTGACTTTATGTTATTGTAAGTCTCTATCTGTATGAGTGGGAGTGGGTATGGTGTTAAGTAGGGACCGGCGGCTTCTTCGGGTGACCATAAACCTGCCAACGAATTATTATGCAATAAACACGAATTACAAGAAACAACTCTCATTAAAGAAACCGTGATGTTTCTTATAATGTCAATTATTGTAAAGAATCGTTAAAGCTATATAAAGCATTCGCTGAACTAATTTTTGTTTCAATATCGACCATAACTGAACCCCTAACCAGCCCCCACCCCCACCCTCCCTCTCTTTCCCTTAAAAAAATACTAGACTTGGTGTTAATCGGAAGGAAACTAAACAATGCATGATTCGATTCCTGACATTTGATAACATGGTAAAATTGCTCGTCAAAGATAGGCAATGCTAGTACCAACAGTAGGTGAGATGGGAACAGCTTGGATTAGATGAGAAAGTTGATGGATTGATATCAGGAATACATAGCCTGGAATACGTTGCTATACCCAAGCACAATTACGTCATTAATATGTGGTGACAACATGGTATGCGATATTTTTATCGGTAGTTTCTTTCCAATATATGTATATATTTTGTTGTTTCTGACAAAACTACGAAGCCTTTCTGCAAGTACTTTGTCAAACTCGCTTAAAATTACATCATTAAACAAAGCTAATTTCCAGGTCCAACAGAGTATTGGAAGAAGTACGATATGAATAGTACTTGTGTGCTTCCCCCCCCCCTCCCCTCCCCTTTATACCAAACTGAGAGGTATAAAGTGATTCATCGGTTCAACAACTATAAACAGCTACCCTATATGTACGAGGACTTGTGGAACCATCGTTAAAGGATGGTGTATTTGAACAAAAATTTGCATTTGCCATAGAAAATGAAAACTATCGTTGAAAGTTCATTATCATGTAAATGCCTATGGACGTTATATTTTCGTTAAACACATTGCGCCCCCACCCCCTATCCCCTCAAATATTTCAAAGAGCCATAATAAGAAAATGAAGTGATTAAAGGACAAAACAACAAATCCTTTATAACTAAATAATATGCCTTGAAACATGGAAAAAAAAGTGTATTGTATTATATTACTTATATTCTTCTCAATTAAAACGCAACGAATCAGCGCCAGTTTTAGTGTGTTTGACATGACTATCGGCTTTTAAATTAGAGCATGTACATGGCGACAAGATTCCAGTAAGTCATCTCACCTGCGCCTAAAAACTTCTTACCAAGAAATCTGCATTGATATTTTTTACACATTATTGTGCAGTTACTGTGTTATACTGTTGGAATGCTAAAATAAATTAAAATGAAGCTTATAAGATATTTCATGAGATAATGTGAAAATGGAGTGAAATTAATCAACATAGAACAAATTCATAACATTTAAAGAAGCGAGAGTTAGAAAACTGGTTTGCCTTTTTCATCTACCTTTGCTATCTTTGCTGAATGGAGGTCCATTTGTTCCAAAACTATCCAAATTTAAATGAGTGTACTGAATATTGATTTTGATTTTGTTTCGGACATATTGATTTCTTTTGCGTTACCATTTTTTTCATTTTTCTCATTTTTGACATAACGATGTGAATTTGTAACAAAATATTTTGTTTGTCTTTATGTTATTATAAGTGTTTATTTGTATAAGTGGGAGTGGGTAAGTCGCAAAATTGGGACCGGTGACTTCTTCGGATGATCAGTTACGAATAAATCCACGAACGTTTTATAACGCAACAAACGCGAATAACAAGAAACTGGTCTCATTAAAGTCTTAAAATTACATCATTAAACAAAGATAATTTCCAGGTTCAACATATCATTGGAAGGAGTACGATATGAATAGTACTTGTGTGCTACTCCCCCTCCCCTCATACCTTCATACCAGACAGAGACGTATAAAGTGATTCCTCGATTCAACAACTATAAACAGCTACCCTATTCCGAGGTACGGGGACTTGTGGAACCATCGTGAAAGGATATTTGGTGTATTTGACACAAAAATTTGCATTTACCATAGAAAATTAAAAATATCGTTGAAAGGTCAGTATCTTTGATATGCCTATAGAAATGATCTTTTCGACAAACATTGCACCCCCTCCCCCACCCCCTCCACTCCCCTAATAGATTTCAAAGAGTCATAATAGGAAAATTAAGTGATTTAACGAGCAAAACAACAAATCCTTTTCATTTTATAGTATTGCTTGGAACATGGAGACTTTATTGTATTCTATTACTTATATTTGCAGTCTTCTCAATTTTAAACGCAACAAACCAGTTCCAGTTTTGGTGTGTTTGATATGATTATTTGCTTGTAATGTAGTACATGTACACGGCGACAACATTCCAGTTAGTCTTTTCACCTGCCCCTAAATACTTTTTAACAAAAAACCTATATTGATGTATTTTTGCACATCAGAAATACCCAACCTTCCCCCTCTACTGCAAACTCTTCCAAATCGTTTAACAAAAATTCGGTCACTAAATTGTTGGTAATGCTCACATAGCGCCCACTACTACACCATAACTCAGAATCGACTCCTCCTCGCAAGCCAACCTAACTTTAGCCATTTCAGAATAATTTATATTATTTCGGTGCCCTGCCCTCTTCCCGATCTCCGAGACAAATCCTGAGAGATCAATTATCGGGTACTTTCTGGAAATATTGTGTGTGTCTTTACGCTGTAAACAAAGACTATGTAATGAATCGCGAACTGCTAAAATAAGCCAAATTATTTTATTTTGCGAAGATAATTCCTTACGAAGAATAAAACAAAAGAAACATTGTCCTTGTACGAGTTGCCTCCATGGTATAATCTCGCTGACAAATACCCCATGGGTATAACGGTGGCTCACAAAGTGTACAACATTAACAAGTACCTTAGCCCACTGACACGACACCTCAAGTACCACTTCAGGAGTAATAAAATTTGCAACAACATTGGGAAGGCTTACTCGATCTTATCATGGTATTTTATGCTTGGATTCACCTACTTATACAATTTACAGTAAATTTAATTCGAGTCGAGATGTAATTGCCTATCAGGGCTCATTTTAAAATAGTTATTGATGGAGACTTCTTATCAATTTTTTGAATTGCAGTTTGATATTGGTCGAACCCGGGGGTTTGAACTCTTACAGACTCCAGGGTTCAACGTGGACCTCCAAATTAAATGTAAGCTTAAATATACTACGAATCATAGAGGACTATAGGAACACATTTATAATCTTCAATTCACAATTTAAAGCGTGTGTGTAGCATATGTACTATATTTGTATTGCTTGGAAAACGTTAATTCCGTTTCATCTGGGTGAGATTTGAATAAAAACATATTTATAATTTGTGTTGTCTTATTCATTATATATGGTAAGTTGCTGCTTTGCCAATAAAACTACGTATTACACTGTAAGGCAATATGAGAGACAATGTAAGGCAATGAAAGGTGTTTTTGCTTCACGCATATTTCAGAATACTATCGTAAGATTATTTTCCATTTTATAATCTAATTGTTTTGTGATGGAAATCTACAACAGATTGATTTGTACGTTAAAAGGAAAATATCAACCTTTGATGAAAACAAAGAATGATGGAAGACATTATTGGTCAATCTTTATGGAAAAAATACAGAAAGTTTAATAGTGAATGTGACTGAAATTTTTAGTTGAACAGTAGACTGTCGATTTTGTTAGAAAGAAAACTCATTAGTAACAAGAAAGATATGCAGTTTTACAATAATATAATACATTGGGTGACAAGAAGCCTTATTAGTGAAAATGTGTACTTTTTGTGTGAAATTGAAATTAGTTAATATGAATTTCTTCTATAGTTTTTAAATTGTCTTTAGTAGTAACCACTGTCAATGAGAGCATCAGAAAACAAGTAAGGGAAATTTTAAAGAAAATCAATTAAATAAAAAGAAGAATAAGTGAAACAGGAGAACCACTGGCATTTTCGCTGTCAGATGCTCTGCAGAGACACCTAGAAACATACGGTACGTGCAGAAGAGTTGCCTTTTGTGAAACCTGTGGACATTTTGTAGTAGTGTTAAAAACCGCTGGCACACATAATACGTTAGAACAGTGATACCGTCAGAATGCGTGTAGTTGGAAAATACGGGCGATATATTTCTCATTGACACGCTACCGTGCACAATACATGACTTTATGTTAGTTTTCACTTTTTGTAAATCTAACCCTACTGTTTCGATTAATTTATCTACCAATTTTAAAGACGATCATTGATTAGATTTGCTGCTTACGAAGGGTAATATCATATTTGTGATAATTTATGAATTAGTTTATACACAAATAGGGATACAGAGGGATGCTGGATAAGATTTTTGTAATAAAAATACTAAATAAGATATCAGCATATAAGGATCGGGAGGAATGGATCGGTAGTGACGTGTAAGTAGTAATTCAGTAGTTCTTCTGGTAAATACGTTCATGTCTGTCATGTCTGTATTACTGGAGACCAAGCTTCAATTATTAATTATTTTAGCACGAGCATAGATTTTAGTTATTGCTTATAAATATACAAATATCATATCGCATTTTTGATAATTTTTTTTCTTTTTCTGTACGTCCTAATATTTAGTTATTGTCTATACACAGAGGGATACAAATGGTCACTGGATAAGATTCATGTACAAAAAATATTAAATAAGATATCAGTATATGGGGATCGGGAGGAATAGATGTTTAGTGACATGTAAGAAGTAGTAATACAGTAGTCTCCTTCTGGTAAATACGTTCAAGTCTGTCATGTGTTTATTACTGGAGAACCAGCTTCATTATATACTTGTCTTTAGTAATATTCCCTTTGTACAGAACAGCCAAAAGAAGATCATGACCTTGGCGGCATGATTGGCTTCTGACAACTACCATTGATAATATTTGCTAACGACTATAGATAATTCGTAAGCCCCGAAATATACTTCGGTGAATGTATATATTAACAATACAGTATCACATCATGGAGTTAATCTATAAACATGATGATACTGATCAATCGATATATGTTACCTAAGCTCTTATATACTTTACTTTTCACATTCCTTGACTTTAATATTGACGGAATAGACTCAGCAGGGATAAACTGAGGTAACAGACACCACTTGAACCTACGAAATAAAGAAAGAAAATAATCCGGTCAATAATGTGATTGTGAAATGAAATCATTTTCATCAGCTAGCTGCAACAAACTCTCAATTTTAACACAAAAAATAATTGTTTCCTTTACGTGCTACATCACTGTGAAACCGATACTGCATGGTCGTGTGAGCGCTTCACTCATTAGGTTGACTTCAGATTTTTTTATTCCGTTCAAGAAATCAACCAACCACTGTTGTCCATCACCTGAACTAGTCAAGCGTCATTTAAATGACTGAAAAAAAAAGAAGTTCGATGAGAAAGGAGATCGATTGACAAATATTTAAGATAACAATATGAGCCAAATAGGCTATACAAATATTTAGGCACTTTCCAAACTACCACTTCTCAATTTTCACTTTCAAATTCAATCGGTTGAAACATACAAGGTGGACAGTCATAAAGTTATGAAAATACCTGCTCGGTTTGGTTTGCTTATTGTTATACTACGTTTGTTCAAAACTAAATTTAAAGTTTACCCTATGTGGTTTCATGGTATGGTTGAAACATATTGCGTTAAATAAATTGTATTATGATCGAGAACAAAAAGTGGTGTATATATTTCTCTTTAGTTTCATCAGGTACGATGGTACAGAATTCATTTCTTTTTATTTTATCGAGATGTATTCCGTTTTGAAAGGATTTTCTTAATATTTCTTGATATTACTGATTCAAATGCAAACCAATATATTTATATAAATCAAAACGAGCTCCGCTGTAAACCGGTTATCCACTCAACGTGAAGTGTAAGTAATAATCCATTCAGCTCGTCCCACCTGGTGAGAAACTGCTTATAATCGTAAACTAAAACAGTCTTCAATTTCGATTTAACTAGCCCACTCCATCATCTACATGGCTGACTGGTGAATGCCAGCTGAACATTCACTCTTCATAACAATCTCAAATTCACAGGTTGGCTACGCAGGGAAAAAAACAACTCAGATTTGCAAAGAATTGTTGCGTTGAACAATAATTCTGCACACGTAAATAAAATAGATCTCGTAGCATACTTCTTCCCAAAAAATACGTACAATTTTCTACTTTGGTTCGTTTTTCTTGAACTGTACAAGACAGGTCACATTTGAACGCATTTGAGTTGACAACATCCTGCAAGCAACAAATGTTCATCGTATTTATCCGCAACGACTCGGCGTTATCTGTACTACTTCAGCTCTTGCAACATAAACACTTGTAACGTTATTATTGTGGCATGGCATTTTATATCACGGCCGTGTATTGCATATTTTACTTGTTTTGGATGATGATAAACCAGGGCCAGGAAATCTAACAAGCAGTTTTTAGTACTGGACCGTAGGGTGTTACATTCACAATGTTAGACTTGGGCGTACGTGTATTCGTTAGATTATGCCATACAGTAAACCACCGTGTGCTATTTACGGTTCGTAAAATTTCGCTAAGTAGGCGAAGATACAGTAACGTTGACAAGTTATTCAATTGACCAATCAGTGTCCATGACTTTGTGTATTCTCTGTCACGTCCGAAAAATGCGTAATTGACAGCTTGCTCCTGATGATTTTAGTCATCATTTCTTCGTTTATATTGCAGGCACATGCTTGTAGCTATAGATTACTGTTTATAAACAGTACACAATATAGCCTAGCTTTGGTCTACGTTAAGGGACCAAACGCCGAACTTGCTTCTTTGTGACTGAAATAACTTCAATAGGGTAGCAGTAACAAAGACCCCTCCATTGAATATGAACAACTCACTTTGGCCTTCACCACGCAGTACAATGACTTGTGTTTGTATATAAATACAGTTGTTCTAGTTAGTTCAGTAATTGCGCAAGAACCGTTCTTTGAACTACCATCAATCCATTGTGTATAGGGAAGGACGTCATCCTTTTGTGTACATTTCTGTTCTACTGTAAGGTACTGTGTGAGATTCGAGTCAATTGACAACAAGTGATGATAGACAATTATCTTACTCTAAATTCTGATTTATTTTTATTGTTTTGTGTGCGGCCTTTTTGTTAATGACACTATGTTTGAAGCACATAGTGTAGTTTGAATTATGTGTGATATATTTTATACATTTTGAGGAATCGATTTTGTGTGATCAGTTAAACGGTCCATGCTTTGCATTGGTGTTGTTTAAATAATATTCCAAATGATTCGAAAAATATTGAAATCTACTAAAATCAATGTGGTCCTTTATTAACATGTTGTATCCATAGTGTACATGGTGTGACCCGGGCTTCCATTGGTGTATCTGACGATATAAAGACAGGGGCGTAGGAATCGTCTACATATGTATGCATATGCTTTGAATACGCGATCGATAAGCCATAGTATACGTTTACTTTAAAGATGAGCGATTGAACGTAATTCATTAACTTTTCAGAATTTTCAACTAAACTATGTTATATATTATTTGATTGGCCTATGGCACGCCCATAATCCTCTGAAAACAATTTTCAATGTTCGGTGAACACAAATTTTTGATATCAAAGGAAACCTCGATCCATTACAGTGATTCCATCATAGCATGTTTTAACAAGTTTACCTTATAAGAGAAGTTTTCAGGTAATTATTCTATACATTCCATTGGCACGGAATTCTATCGACGAAAATTGCATTAATTCGGACGTCGTATAATACATTAAGAAACTGCGTCAACCACGGAGGATCACGTGAGGTGTTACTCGGTAAAACTATCACATATGTATTTTATCACCTTTCATTCTATCGTAATTTATTGATGATTTGAATAATAATAATGTTTAGGATTTCCTTGATTAGTGTCAGAAAAGGCTTTGTCTGTATGGACACTGTTGAAGATTTAGGCTGTGTCACAATCTTCAATTGAGGTTAGTACTGTAGCACAGCTGAGTTAGAACAACTTACTTGATGTAGCCTCTGGTAGACAATGCTGCTGCTGTAACACATCGGTGTTGTACAAGGAACTTGCACACAGAGTTCCAGGGCTTCTTATTGAGCTTGGTCGCTGGAGCATGCAGTCACTTAAGATTGAGTGAGAGTGTATTCAATGCTGCTTGAGTTAGGGTTATTGAATGTCATGTGCATGTCAATGTCATTACAGACACGATCACTATTGACACTACAAGTCATTATATATTGAGTATCGAGTGTGCGACAATGCGTCATGTGTTTGTAAAGGAACATCATATCCTGTCATCCGTTCTAGCCTTATTTAAACGATCAATCCGAGATTACACTGCCTTCGTAAAGTAAATAAATTTAATATTCATAGCCGCAAACTTTACAAATATGTTATAATCATGTGATATGCAGTGCGTTGTTGTATTGCGTTGTCTGGTATGCGGGAATGCATGTAGTGAAGATTGTAAATTAAATAAATTATACTACGTTATTACACAAACTAGTCGTGTTTTAGACAAAAATCAGCCGACAGTGGCCCCATACTACCAACGTCTCCCGATGTTAAGCTTATTTCTATTCACAGCGAGACTACTCTCTCCATATATATTTAAATGGATCTGGACATGGCAATAATCATTCTAACGGACGATTTAGGCTACTATACACTGTTAAAAAAAATTCTGTAAATTAACAGGAAACGATTGGAAAAAAAGTTTCCAATCGTTTCCTGTTATTTTTACAGGCAATCTGTAAAAAGGAATTAACTGGAAAAAAATGTTTTCTTTTTACAGATTTTTCCAGTTAAAAGTTTTACAAGAATATTCTGTTAAATAGATTAACATCAAAATTCTGTTTTCTTTTAGCATTTTTCTCATGTATATTTAACTGAATTTTTCAGATAAAATTACAATTTATTCCTGTTTGTTTACAGACAATTTTATTGTGTTCTACTAGCAAATTCTGTCTTTTTACAAGTTTTCGATGTTAATTGTTCAGTTAATTTACCAAATCGTCTGAGAAAATTACAATTTGTGTCTGTTTTTTTACAGAAGGTTTTACTTTTAAATTCTGTCTTTTTTACATGATTTTGATGTTAATCGTTCAGTCAATTTACTTAAATCTTCTGATAGAATTCAAATTTGTTTTTTTTACATACGCTTTTAACGTGTTTGTCTACCAAAATCTGTCCTTTAACAAGTTTTTTATGTGAATTCTTAATGATTTATCAATTGCATAAAACAGAAACAAAAGTGTGAAAATTTGCTATTGACAATTAAAATACATTGATGGGTTTTATCTGTCTCAGTTTACGGCAAGGTTTCTACAAAAAGAAAGTACATACTTAGGGAATACGCCAAAAATACACGGTAGAAGTACGTTGAAATGCTCATGTTTATTTTCACCCTTTATTTACACAACTTCTTCATTCATCTTAGAGTGAGGTCTTCCCCAAAATCATGCACATACAAAGGTGCTTTTAACCTATCACTTTTAATCACTTTACTAAAACTAAAAGCTTCCTTAAGTAGATACTAGAAACATAAAAACTCAATTATAAAACAACAAGTAGAGAACTTAAACTTCAACACTGAAACAATAATTCTACTTTTCAACATTTGAGAAAAGACTGGTGGCTGATATCACAAACTTCAGGCCAAGGCAATTACAAACTACTTACAAAAGTCTGTATAGGACAATAAGAGATACAGGTTTTGTAACTGTTCTGAAGAGGTGGTAAGATCACCTTAGATCAAAAGCAATACCTTGAAAGCTACTTCACTTGTTGTTATCTTTGGTTAGGGCCAATTAAGTTGCCCCAAAAAAACCCACAAACTATGTGACCCTTAATTTGCAAACTGACTGCAATTATAAACTTTCTAAATGGCATATATGACAAAAAGCTCTTCACCGAATATTAGGCTAAAGTAAGATTTTTCATACAATAATAATCCTTGTAATGTATTTACAATCATATACTATATTATGTCAGCCTCCTCACAGTAAGGCTACTATATGCTGCTATAAACCGACATAATCCTTCTTTCATTCCACAATTGAAATTGTTCACAATCGTGCAATTTCTTTAATGTTTGGTTTTATATGTGTCTCCACTTTTTGGTGTCTAAGTCGTCATTTATATGTTTGGTATATTTCTTTTAATTTGTTCACTCACATTATTTCCTTGTTTTATTTAGGGTGAGCATGGATTAACACTACTTAAGAATACAGTATAATTGAAATCAAGTTAATTCCACGTTTATTGTGTACATATCTGATTTACTGCTTTCGTTCCATTTGAAGAAAAAAGTTAACAAGCGTAGAGCGTGAGGTAAACTGATAACCACTCCGCGCCTGTCATTGATAGTAGAATGAATTATTTCAAAACTACTCAAGTTACTGACAATGCTGTTAAACTTTCATGTATGTCGTGAAAAGAACTGAAACTTATATTCTCATCGCTTCTAGATAGGGAGTCAATTCGATATTGTAATCGGTTGTTCATCGGAAGCTATTATGGATAGTCTCGGTTACCATATGAATAGTTGTCATAGTAAACTTTGAAGAAGATCGACAATATTTCACTTTTGGCCCCCAAAAAAGTTGAAAGTTAGCATAAAAATGTTATATGAACTGATACAAAGATATTTTCTATGCTCTCTTTCGTTTTTTTTTTCGTTGGGTAACATTTCTCAGTCATTTTCCGTTATTTATTGACATATATAATGAACTAATACAGTCATCTTTATAGGGACTAATGGAATCGAAAACTATTGGTAAATTGCAGGTGCGTCATAACTGGGGATTGTACTTCTCCACCAGAAGTGACAATGTGACAAAGTGACATCACCGGCAATGTTTCCGTCCGTCGATGTGACAGTCGTTATATTTATTCGGGGAAGTTATAGTCAGGATCTAAACAATAGATCGTCAGAGCGATCACGGGTGTCATTATTCAGGAAGAGGGGGGAGGTGAAATATTATTTTCCGTCTCGCCAGTTTGATGGTTGACCAGGAGACCATTGCGTTTGTCATCATGACGTTTTTCGAGAAAAATAACGGAACATTCGAAAGTTTGTCAGGTCGAGGATCCATCCAGGCTGACAAGTAGGAAGGTAGTAATTGGTACTTTCTGTGTACATCCACAGTCACGTACGATTACTAAAATAATTACAAATATTACCTTCTTTGATATGAAATTTTAACCCAAATTCATTTCTGCAATATCTGATCGTCACTAGCAGTCTGTGTGCAAGAAACTCGATGCTGACAGGCTGACTGCGCGTGTTCTGCTTGCTACTTCCGATGTATCAACATTGTGTCTCGAGATTTTGTTTTATCTCGTTATTTGGCATTTAATTACAAAATTTGGACAAAATACGTTTTTTTTTTAATGTTGCAATAATACTTCGAAATTTCGACTGATTATAAGAGTAAAATATAATGACTTGAATGTATATTTGTTCATATTAAGTTTCAGCATCCATGACAATTAAGCTAGGTGAATGGCTTATAGAAAGTTCGGGACCCTGTATCGAGCAAAGGTGTCTACAGCCTGCATTCTCGCTCCAGGCTACTTGGCAAATTTAATATAAAAGAACCAATTTCAACAAGTCGAAAAATATATATCATAATATTAGAGGATGTAGGAAGTTGGTACAAAATATTCGAAACATTCTTAAATAGAAGCGTAAAAGAAAGAAAAAATTGAAAATTGAAAATCAAGTACCTATTATTTAGGTACCTGTAATCGAACGGGTGAAACCGCAGTGAAATGATTGATAGAAACAGTTGTTACGTACAAAACGAATGTGCGGTAAAATATGAGGGTGAATTTGAAGCAAACCCCATATCGGTTGACGATGTTACATGGCTAGCACGTTTTCTTTTTCCCTCGTAATTGACATAAGCGGTCTCTTTCATTCGGCTTACCTTTCATAGCCCCGCTATGCAGTGAATATCTATCCCTATCTTACTGATCTTCTTGATGACAATTTGGGTGACAAGATTCAGTTCGAGTTACCAAACCCGTACTTGTTGTATATTATTAAAATATTTTATTAAAGTAATGTAATAGAAAACGCAGATTTACAAGAACGGTTAACCGTGCATGGGTATATTTAACAAGTAACTGATACTGACAGAATGGAATTCCTCTCTTTGAATATTTACCGCTGTTTACCGTTAGTACCTTGCAACTATGAAAGAAAACAGATATTCGGGGGGGGGGCTAACAATCTTCAAATTGTGTCAAATTTCAACTGATGAAATGCTAACCGATTTTTATCCAATTATATTGATTACAGAAGCAAAAATGACATCGTTGGATGAAAGGGATCAAAGCGTTCGTTCAAACCCGTATAACACTGTCTATTCAGAACACTGTAGTTCAAATACCACGAATATTCGAAACTAGATAGTAACTAGACGAAATGTCTGTGATATGACTGAATAACTCTTAAGGTAATTCGTGTTGTCATATGGTGTATTTGTCCTGAAGTTATCTGTACGAATGGAAGCATCTATACTATATATGTAAGGATACTATAATGTCTACTGAAATGTTGTAAATATACGTGTTGATATGTTACTCGTTGTAAAACTTACCACAGCTCCTCCAATATATGTGACTGTTGTACAAACATCAATATGTCAACAACTTCTGTCTCTGTCATTTCTCTTCCTCCCTCTGTATCTATCGTTACCCTTTTTACTAATGCAGGACATGACAGGCGTAGCCCTGAATGCAGGATGACATCACCAGCATCAATCTTACTGAAGGACTCGTACAAACACAAACAAGAGATGGGAATCTGAAGGAAGGGAAGACAATTAACAAAATTATTATAGTAATGATTCCAGGATATTCGATCAAGTATTATACACTGATCGATAACCACTCAAATGGTCATAAATTTCTATATCAGTACTGTAATGTATCTTTCTCGAAGTGTAACTTGTCTAAATGTCTCTTAGGAGTACTAATCGTAGTTGACGTCCCTACCGTTTGAATAAATTCATCAAATAGGTCTTAAGCATTGTACATATTTACTAGGATTTACAAGGGAAGGGGGAAGGGGACGGGGGGGGGGGTAGGTGCACTATAATGACAAGGTGAGTTTATATTGCCTGTTACCCACAAAAGTGAAAAAAGGAAATAAAAACTTGTGTATGGAAGGTTGCGTTATATTGTCATTTTTTAATATGAATAATAGCGACAACGTTGTTGCTTTTCTTCTTTGAACTTTGGCACCTGACCTTCAATTATGTGACATCAGTACACTGTTAATCTAAGTTAGTCAAATTGACTAATTAAAATTAGTCCTGCACAGTGCTTCGTACGCCTAATTAAAATTAGTCAAATGACTAACCAGCAAAGATTAGTCG
>JAIPMN010014549.1:0-10513 GCA_020650975.1 Apostichopus californicus | reverse complement strand
TCATGCCGGATAACATGAGGACTTATATCACGTTAGGATTCGTACCGGATAACATGAGAACTGATGACATGTTAGGATTCATACCGGATAACATGAGGACTCATATCATCATGTAAGGATCCATACCGGATAACATTGTGACTCATATCACGTTAGGATTCATACCGGATAACATGAGGACTCATATTACGTTAGGATTCATACCGGATAACATGAGGACTGATAACATGTTAGGAATCATACCGGATAACATGAGGACTCATATCACGTTAGGATTCATACCGTTTAACACGAGGACTGATATCACGTTAGGATTCATGCCGGATAACATGAGGTATGATATCACGTTAGGATTAATACCGGATAACATGAGGACTCATATCACGTTAGGATTCATACCGGATAACATTGTGACTCATATCATCACGTTAGGATTCATACTGGATAACATGAGGACTGATTTAATGTTAGGATTCATACCGGATAACATGAGGACTCATATCATCACGTTAGGATTCATACCGGATAACATGAGGAAGGATTTCATGTGAGGATTCATACCGGATAACATAAGGACTGATATCACGTTGAGACTCATATTGCATGGTGACTCGTATTACTCCGAGTACTAATATTTATAGCAAAAGGAATAAATTTGAACAAAACTTTCAATTTGTTCAACGTATTTCACCATGACATGTTATTTCAGCGAAGAAGTCTTCATTTTCATGAGAGCAGAAAACAAGATGAGATAATCCAAAAATGACAACAGCGATGATGGCATACATAGTCTGTATTTGTATGTAGAAAACAAACGCGATTATTGTTTCACTCACATCAAATACTGCAGTATGTTACCCAAACACTGTATAGTTAGTTCTTACAAACAAACATCTACAATGATTACCTGTAATGAACAAAATTAACAAATTTTGCCATCTAAAATAGCATCCGGTCAAAACACAGCATTACTTCGAAATAAATGATACCTAAGTTTTTTCCCTAGTATTCATATTGATTTTATCACGGGTATAACGATTTCATGGCGTACTCTTTTAATGCTGCCTGATATAGCTAAGGTTTCTTTTCACTACTCATAACAAATAGAGATCAATTCTTCTCTTCCGTGTATGCGTAGAACTTTACCTTGTCCCAAACCTGCTTGATGACGATCTCATGCATAATTCATGAGTAAATGTAAAGTAGTATCTATCTTTCAACATCCTATCTACGGTTCTAACACCAACCACCACATCAAGTTCACCATTTTGTACAAAAAACAAAACAATACAAGCTGAAAGTTGGTACTGTGGAATTATGACAATTGAATATAAATAAAACACATGATAACATTTCCATTAAGAACTGAAGCAAGTTTTCTCTTCAAATCCATATGTTTATCTTCATAACAATTGAAGATTATGAATATTCATTATAATTATATGAGATAATTCAAGGTCTCCTTAGTCTTGTCAACTGTTTCCTTGATTCATAAGATGTAACGTGTTTAGTTGAGATTTCTTCATTCTGCTGATAGACTCTCTCTAGATCACTTCATTCTATAAAGTTCATCGCTTCAAACCATAAAAAAAATGAAGTTGACGTTGCTGTGTTTGTGCGTCTTTGGTGTTTGCCTGCAACGGTTGAAATTCACCGAATCATCGGGACAGGTGGTGAGTCTTCAAACATTTTCACGTTTCAACGTTTAGTAATAGACAATGGCTTAATTTTAACGTATAATCTCTCTGCTTACTGTTCTTTAACTTCTTTTCGAAGCTTCTTTTTGCTAAGCTGCAGCAAAAGTTAAACTTGCAAATGCAATTTTTTTGCAAAGCACTTAAAAAACGACGACACATACTAAAGCAAGACCAAGACAGATAAACGAAGCAAGTCTGTATTCTAATAATCTTGGTATCATTTCAACGCTTAACTATAATCCCAGTTATTTATATGAGTTTTTTGTTAATAAGAATTAATTCTTCCAAACAAGAGCGATTTCTTTATAAATTAGTCACATCTGTAACATAATATACTAACATTTAGTCCGCTAGTCTTTAATCGAAATAAGTTATAAATTGTTCCCCCCGTTAGTGTTAAATATGTTATTTACAGACAAAAAAGAAAGAAAGAGAGAAATATACTATCTTGTTTCTCAAAGAAATGTGAACGATTCACTAGATATTTATCTACCACAAAAAGTTGTATAACTTACAAATATCACAGACTAAAGACTTGTATCACCTTGTTTACATTTTCCAATGTGAATTAAATACAACAATATTCATTCCCAGCTCGAACATATATAGTAGTATATTATCTTTCGACGACCTCAATTTAAGATTAATTTGAAGCAAGCTCTCTTAATAAACGGGTCTCGTTCCAACAAATTCTCAGAATCGTAAAATTTAATCTAGTTGAGAATGTACAGAAATAATCAAATTTGTTCTAACTAGCTTGTTTGAAGACAGTCATGTAGTGCGTTTTGCATGTGTATTAAATATTTATAACAATATCTAAGCTCATCTTTATGATTTAGATTGAAGCTATTTTTAATATAGTCTTGCCCTCGAAACTGTCAAGCATGTCAAATTATGTTACACCCAACAACATTGATAGATCTGATACTCTGTAATGAACATCGGTTGTAACGTTATACTAAAAAATGACTTACAATTCTACTTGTACTTCAGCGGTGATATAAATTCAATCGATAATTAAGTAATAGTATAGGAAATATATATAAATAATTAATTACCCTACAAAACTGTTGATTATCTTCAATCTGTAATTTTTCAATGATTAATACTGCTTTAAGAAAAAGAACGGGATATGTTTATTGATTTCTCGCTCGTTGTCTGTCATTTGGTTAATACATTGTGACGCGTATTGATGACAACTAAAATCTTATTATGAGTACTTCTCGATATGTAGAATAGTAATTTAAAAAATGTAAACTTGAAAATCAAATCAACAGTAATCAGAACTGTAAACTTTGTCGAAAATATTAGCGATCTTATAGCACTCATATTTCACTTTTAGTAGTATCGTTAGATGACGAATTGAACAAAATCCTTTATGTTTTAAAAAAGTTGTCGCAATGCTATAATTATTGCACAAATATAAACATATGGAATTCACTTCAAACAAAGAATATTCGTCTCCTTTTATTTTTGCAATTTTTTGTCTTTTTCACTACAATACATTGATCAGCAAGTTTAAAATTATTTTAACAAGAATTAGGAGTAAGTTAATAGAAATACAAAACATAAAACCATATTTGGTCGGTAATCTTTACCATACCTTCGTGTACACCCTTACTTGTTCATTCGTATACTCAATCTATACTTAATATGATATTCTTTCTTGCCGTCCTTAAACTTTGGTTTACTCATAAATATGTCAAATACGCGCTGCTTATAATATTAACTTCTTAAACTGATATTGAAATTGAAATTTTTAGTTTTAGTTTAAATTTTTTAGTTTGAATACTCCATATTTTATTATCGTTGTTAATTGTAAAAAAAATAAACATGTCTTCTGAATCGTTAATTGTTAACAAAAATAAACATGTCTTCTGAACAATTTTAAGTTACACGATTTTTTTCTGAAAATATTGCAGATGGGCAAACTTTACTCTCCATCCACGCAATTTACCTCGTGGCAGTACTTTTGTTGTTGTATATGTTCTGTTCTTGTTCCTAGCGATATCTGGTCATATTAATGGTAATATATTATATTACTTTTTGTTAATTGCTATACAACATGATAAGTTCAATCTATCTGCTATCTTTACGTGTTAATGACGTATGTCAATTTATTTGTGATTGATTCTTAAAGAAATTGGTATTATTCCTCGTCTCTAAAGATTCCTAAATAATACTAAAATTAATAACAGAACTTAACCTTCTGGATAATGTTATAAATACGATTTTTGCTTTAAATATTTTATAGAATGGGGAAATTTCACTTTCCGTCCACGCAATTATCTTGTTGCATATAGTGATTATATTCTCTGTGCTTGCTTCTAGCATTATCTGGTCATATTAATTTGATTTAGTCAAATCCAATTTTCTGAAGTCGTTTACCTGTGTCAAATTCTAGTTGTTGTGGCTTTCCAATAACTTACTCATGCAATTATTTGATCAGATCAACATTTGACATTGAAAGAGAAATGCGATATTCTTTCGACTGTTTTAATGGACATTGTGTAGTATGTGATATATTTAGAAAGTAACACAAATAATAATTAATTGTTTCATTAGTGAACAATTAATTTGAACTCTAATTTAAACATATTTCCGCCATAGGTTTCTAAAGATTTGTTTGTTGAATAAACTCATCTTGTAGAAACATAGAAAAGCTCACAAAAAGGGAAAATATTAACAAGGATGTGATTGATTTCTTTTTGTTACATAAGTGTCTTGTTTTTATTTACATTTTAAAGTTATATGCAGCTAATTTATAAAGGTCATCTAGCAATTTTTTGTTGTTGAGAATAATATCGTCATGTTATGGACTATAGTAACTGGTAATCATTAAATAAATATGTTGAGAACTATCGCAGCGTAAACAAATACGCTGATAAAATTTATATTTTGATCATAAACCTTCAGCTCAAATTGGTTGTGTGTTTCGGTTGTTTTTTACGGGGTATACTTTTCCCTAAATATTTTTAAAAGCTTTCTCACTTAAAAATAAATGTTCGATGTTTTAATTTATTCCCATAAAACAAATGTAGGTTATTAGTACAAATAATCATATTAATAATCGAATAATTAATTAATGACCATACAACATGTTTGGATCATCTTCAATCTGTAAATTTGCATTTTATTAACACTGCTATAAAAGAAGAACGGCATAAGTTAATTAATCGCTCTTTATCTTTCATTTGGTAACCAAATTTGGACAACTGAAATCTCATTATGAGTAATTATTGACATGTTAAATAGTAACTATCGACATGTAAATTTGAAAACCAAATCAACAGTAAACAGAATTGTAAACTACGTCGAAAATATTAGCGATATTTGAGCACTTATATTTAATTTTTAGACGTGTCCCCAGATAAAGATTTTAACAAATCCTTTATTTTTATAATAATGATCGTAATGCTATAATTATTGCCCAAATTAAAACATATAAAAATCAAATCAAACAAGGTATAGTCTTCTTTTATATTTGCAATTCTTTGTCTGTTTCACTACGATATATTGATCAGCGATTTTAAAACATCAACCGATTTCATGACCTTATTTAGAACAGACTACATATTTGTTTTGAGGTGAAATGCACCACTAATAAAATATTTCTTAGATGTGCCATTAAAATGAAAAAAAAATATACCTAACAAGTTCATTTCGAATCCATCGTCGAATCTAAGATAGCTAAATAACATTATATCTACTAAGAACTTCTCATTTTGTTGATGTTTAAATGTTCACAGAATGATCTGGGACCTTCTGAAAAGATAAGTAGAAACAGACAAAGAAGAGAGACTGAAAGTAAGTAATTGTTTCAAAAGTTAACTATTAAGTTATTTGTGTGTTTTGAATTGGTGACATTGTAATTCTTGTGATTTATTTCCAGAAAGTTTTAGTATTAAACATCAAACCTATAAAGATTTGCTTTTGTTACCTAGCCTTATAGTTAAATAAAAAGTGTTTTAAGCAATGGAGTTATGTACATAATAGCTATTACATATATTAGCTATTACGAAATATTAGCTATTACGAAAATTAACTGTAAGTGCCGCCCTGCGAGAAGTCTATACCTCTAACATTAAACCTACTTTTACGAGACGTCATCGCCTTTTGTGAGAAAAACCAATAAGTTCTTTATATAAAGACAAATTGTAGATTTTATTATAATGTATCAATGTGAAGGCAAACAAAAAGGTAACTATCCATATATGAGGAGGGCATCATATCTCTGAATTACTTAAATCTGGTTAATCTGGTTATTTAGAAAGTTGTTTACAACACTCACTTTTGTATTTTCCCTCGACGGCTATTTTATCAGGTTCCTCTTACTTCTACTACCAAGAGCCTCAGTATCCAAGGGATTGCAAAGAAGTCTATGAACAATGTGATGATCGTACTGAATCTGGTGTTTTCATGATACAACCCGACGATGCTCCTGAACCTTTCAACGTCCACTGTAATAATTCAATAGATGGAGGCGGATGGACGGTGAGTTCAAGACGTTTTTTTTTCTTGTTTCGTATTCGGGGCGGGAGATTTTACATTAAGCTGTTATTAATTTGTTGATTTATCAAATACCCAATGGATGCAGGATATATACAGTCTTGCCTTTATATATTTTTGAGATCCTCCTCAGGGGCAGATGTATTAAGTAAAGAAATTGCCAATCTGTTGCTCATTTTGCGAGTTTGTATCTGAACAAATGTCTATAAAGATCGGAATTTCAAATCCTGATGTTTTGTCTTCGTTGTCCAATATTTATGTTAGCTGAAGAATTGCAACCATCGGCAAACAATGAAATTGTTGTAGAAGAATATTTTTCAATCACTCCCAGAAAATGAATTACGTGCTACGAAAGTTATGTGTACGTATACTGTAGACAACTTTGAATTTACATCAGCCTTTATATGACTATTATGGAGTTTAGCTCATTGGAATTATAAATAAATTTGATCATTGAAATGATATCTGTTTTTATGCCAACAGGTATTTCAACGTAGACTTGATGGAGCTGTAGATTTTTACCGACGATGGGACGACTACAAAGACGGCTTTGGGTTTTTACAACGAGAATTCTGGCTCGGTAACGACAAGTTATCCTACTTGACTAACCAGGGTGACTACGAGCTACGTATCGACCTGGTCAGCAGGAATGGTAATTCTTACTTCGCCAAGTACGACCTCTTCAGAATCAGCGATGAAATCAGTAAATATAGAATGACAGATCTTGGAACCTATCTGCCTGAAAGCACAGCATCAAGTTAGTATATTTAACGCATGTTTTAGTTCATTCAACTCACCCCTAATGTACATTTACATAACATTTCGAACGATTGATACAACATTCCATATAATCTGCTTAGCAAGGTGAGCTGTCAAACACGTTTTCACTCTAATCGACAGTCTTTCCGATCAGGAAGGCCCTGAGGCTCACAATTCGAGCTCTAAATTAGACATCCGTTGAAAGTCTTTCCTTTCATAACAGAAATATTAAAGCTTAATGTACAATATTTACATGTATAGAACAGATCACTAATCCCTTCAAATGAGTGAAAACAATTATTAATTTGCTTTAAGTGAACGTTCAAAATATGTAAGAAAATGTTTCCTCGGGGTTAATTGAGACCATTTACTGTTTGATGGGTAGCGCAGGGTCTATGTCTTCACGTACCATCCTTTATAGAGAGACTAAGATGAAGGTAAAGTAAAACCATTTAGAAATGAGCAATCAACGTTGTGCTGCTCTTCGTTAGTTGTGCACAGTTAGTATTATAAGATTGAATTATCACACAAAAGTTGTGAAATATGAGTTATTTCATGGAAATAATTTCGAAAGAACAATCGATATTCACATAAACAACAAGAAAACGACGTACTTAAAAAAATGAATAACTCTGGTATCGCTAATTTTATGTTTCATCACTGTTTAATAGCAATATCAGTAGCTGATGAACAAAAAGGAAAACAAAACAACTTGAATTATGAGCAAAACCCATCCCATATTTAGGCGTTACCAGTTTTGACCGTAAGATGACAGATAACTTACATAGAAAATAATTAGTATGTTACCTTATTCCCGTGAGGCCGCACCCGGGAAGATGAAAGTAATCATAATTATACATTTCAAGGTTTCTCAATGAAATATTAAATTTGTGGGACACCAAGTTTTGTATTGATTTGAAACCACTAAAGGTGATTACTCAATGGTAAAAATTAGATAATTTGGTCAGAATGCAAAAAAAAGGTACAATCCAGCTCTTTTAAGTGGAGTAAACGGGAAACGGTTAAAAGTGTTTACAACAAATTTCAACGCATTCATGAAACCACTGATATGTATGTCATGATATCAAGAAGACACAAACAATGCGATTTGGCAGATGAAAAATTCAAAAATAGTAAGCTACACTGTGGTTTAAGTGCATAAATACCAAAAAGGTGGATGGAAAATGTTATTTATGTAAACTTTACACTTGTTTCCTTATTTCTGCGTCGAGGCTTAAAAAATACCCTGTTATAAGTTTATAAGTATAGCTAAAATATCATAGATTCTATTCAGAAGTTATAACTTCCATTTAGTGTTTTCTCATTCGGAAAGTTTCAACGATGTTTCTGTTCCTTCTTCTTTCTAGATAATGACTTCTTGGGAACATATAACAGAAACATGTCCTTCTCTACCTGGGACCGCGACAACGACATATATAGTAGTCATAACTGTGCATCTTATTATCATGGAGGCTGGTGGTTCAAGAGTTGTTATCAATATTCTCACATGAACGGTCTCTACTTCGACAGTCATGACTCTTCCAAAACCATTCAATGGGATAATCTCCCAGGAGGTCGTTACAACGTAAAATATACAGAAATGAAATTACGCCCTCGAACCGTCAATTAGCTTCAAAGATATGAATTCAAAATGTGGTGATTTAGTTTTGAAGTTTGAATAGAAGAATTATTATAACTGTAACGAATATACATCTATCTTTCGGTGGTTTGAATAATATATCAATATTTTTTGAATAACAAGTAAAGCATGTGAAGATGTGAAGAAAAATTGAAAACAACTAATTATAAGCAGCATAAATTGAAATTCCCTTAACCCAAATTGTGGTATTAAAATTAACAGACCAATCTTGGCAAATACATGTAAGTAAGAGAAACATCAATATATTGTTCTTGTTTACGTCTTTTGTCTTCTATTGTCCATAATGAGGCACTTATTTTTACGACGTTTAAGCGACCACTATTGTACATGGAAGAAGCCCGACTTACACGTCGGGTGGCTTCCAGTTCAAACTTTAAACTCAAATTTGGAATCTTTCCAATTTAGAAAGTCCTTTCAGATGGGCAAACCTTAGATTGCTCTTGGATGAAAAACACACATATCTATGACCTGGCCGGGGATCGATCCCCGAAACTCCCGATTGCTAAGCCGCATTGCCTCAAATTGCTCATGTGGCCAACTTAATCGAATGGCAGTCCGTTTGTATTTACAGACTAAAGTTTATACTTTGTCCATATTGTTTGTAAGTTCCATTAATATGAAAAAACGATAAATTCTACATTTCGCTTCAAAGATCAGTTACTCATCCGACTATTTGTTGGGTGTCTAGTTAAAGAAGAAAGCAACCACAACATCATCGAATATCATATAAAATAATATGGAAAGAACATTTTCATCACCGCGATCAAGTTTCCGCAAACGTTTCGTCGGTTGCAATTGCTATTACTAACCACGGTGCGCAACACATACGGGAAGGCATGCTGAGACTCCATAGGCAGGACGGATCCGGGGAGTGGGTGAGGAGTGCCTAAATCTCTGCTTCTGAAAAAGAAATGATCTTTTAACAAAAGAAAATGATTATGTTTCGCGTCAGAGCATTCCTTTTCTATTTACCCATGATTTTGTATAATTTCGATATCAATTGATACTTCTTTCATGTAAACACTGTTCTGAGAAATTCTGTATCTAGCACTGAGAGGGGCACCAAGGGATACTGGCAAGTATGACCCTTCACTTCTATGCGACGTCACTGCTGACAGTAGTAAACAAGCTTCTCAGACACTGTGACTGTCATTTTTTAATATGTTTTCTTGTAAAGTTGTCGTGTTTCCAATCTTTAAGAGCAAACACAAAGAATAAGGAGGTACCCCCCGAATTAAAGCAGTTGTTGGTAATCATCGAAGAATAAAATAAGTTACAACAGATGTTATAAAATTGAATAGTACATGAACGATAACAGAAATAATAAAATCGCTAAAATCGTTATGTTTTTGACGTAGGTATCTACGAATAAACTCTTTCATATGTTCATTCTAGGACAGACATAAACTGGCTATGTATCAATATCACAGATTGTCTGTGATAGACATGTAAAGAAGCAATATGTCTGTGGCAAAATTTCAAGATGTTGTGACAAAACTGATTTGAGCAGATAATAATATATAGTGACAATACAGGTCGAACATTACATGCACGGTTATTGGACAAACAGACACAAACTAACGACAATTTATCATAAAAAGTATAGTTTGGGGGAGTTTGTGTACATGAATAAAATGAAAGAATCAGTTCAAGAACATTTTAACATTTTATTTATATTCTTTTCTAACTGATTCTTTGCAATTCTTTGTACCGAGGATTCAGTTCGTGTACAATAATTTGCCAATAGCAGCCTTGCATCATATTTTCAAAATAAAAAAAAAACAAACAGAAAAAAATGGAACTACTGTGGTCCCAATGGTCCATTGGTTTCCTTTTGGAATTTGTTTCCCCTCAGTTATACAGGTCTTTTCAACTAGTGACGATAATG
>JAIPMN010014548.1:0-14699 GCA_020650975.1 Apostichopus californicus | reverse complement strand
TTTTTGTGTATATACACTCACTGGCTGGCACACACTCGCTCGCCGTCTTCATGGCCACTGCATATTCGACTAGGCCTATCATGATTCATTGACTGAATACATTTTGAATTTTTGATTATAAAACTAAAAGTATCGCAACTCCGAATGTACACAAACACCTCGTACATATGTACATCGGCTACATGTATAATTACAAATGCACTGTGTTTTATTGTGTTGTATACTATACACATTGCATGTGTTGTGTAGAGCGGAGTCAAGCGAGTAAACAAACGATCGAGGACTGCCTATAATGGGCGCAGTAGTTGGGAATAGTTGCTTTAATTCATTGTGTTAGGAACACTATATACTATCGTTCATATATACCTACCAAAAGTTCTGGAAAGTTGCTAATGTGAATATCTTGAATTTGTTCGTGTTGATCATTCTGATATCGACAGAGTATGGAGGGGATCCATGTTGAATACTAAAGTATATCACGTGCTCGCTGAGAGCCAATCAGAATCGAGGAAATAATTTCAGTGTCAGTTCAGTTTGGGAAAAAAATATTCGCGACCTGGCCTGGTCCAGAACCTTGGCAATGTGCCAATAAGGACTATAACTGTAAAAGTTACTAACCGAAATGACCTTCTAACCTTCGGCTAGATATATGCTAATTTAGCCTATGAACTAACGAAATATAAGGAAGCCAAAATAGATGTCATGTTTATTTATTTTATTTGTTTATATTTTTATTTATTTTTTCCAAAATATATTACTACTACTAACACATACTACAAAAATACTACTAAAAAAATCGGCACCAAGATTTTCTCTACCCCTAAGTAGTCGGATAATGTATCGAAAGATATATGCTAATTTAGCCTATGAACTAACGAAATATTAGGAAAACAAAATGGACCATTAAGGTTGCGGCTATTTCTAAATATTAAATGTTTCCTGTGACACCGATTGCTTAGCCGCATTGCCTCAAATTGCTCATGTGCCCAACTTAATCGAAAGGCAGTCCCTTTGTCAGTACAGACTAAAGTTTATACTTTGTCCATATATTTTGTAAGTTCCATTAGTATGAAAAAAAGGATAAATTCTACATTTCGCTTCAAATATCAGTTATTTATCCGACTATTTATGTTGGGTGTTTAGTTAAAGAAGAAAGCAACCACAAATATTATCGAATATCATATAAAATAAATGGAAAGAACATTTTCATCACCGCGATAATTTTCCGCAAACGTTTCGTCAGTTGCAATTGCTATTACTAACCACGGTGTGCAACACATACGGGAAGGCATGCTGAGACTCCATAGGCAGGACGGATCCGGGGAGTGGGTTGGAGTGCCTAAACCTCTACTTCTGAATAAGAAATGATCTTTTAACAAAAGAAAATGATTATGTTTCGCGTCAGGGCATTCCTTTTCTATTTACCAGTGATTTCTGACGGACGACTATTTTTGTATAATTTCGATATCAATTGATACTTCTTTCATGTAAACACTGTTCTGAGAAATTCTGTATCTAGCACTGGGAGGGGCACCAAGGGATACTGGCAAGAATGACCCCCACTTCTATGCGACGTCACTGCTGACAGTTGTAAACAAGCTTCTCAGACACTGTGACTGTCATTTTTTAAATATGTTTTCTTGTAAGGTTGTCGTGTTTTCAATCTTTAAGAGCAAACATAAAGAATAAGGAGGTACCCCCCGAATTAAAGCAGTTGTTAGTAAGCATCGAATAATAAAATAAGTTACAGCAGATGTTATAAAATTGATTAGTACATGAACGATAACAAAAATAATAAAATCGCTAATATCGTTATGTTTTCGACGTAGGTATCTACGAATAAACTTTTTCATATGTTCATTCTAGGAAAGACATAAACTGGCTATGTATTAATATCACAGATTGTCTGTGATAGACATGTAAAGAAGCCATATGTCTGTGGCAAAATTTCAAGATGTTGTGATAAAACTGATTTGACAGATAATAATATATAGTGACAATACAGGTCGATAATTACAATCACGGTTATTGGACAAACAGACACAAACTAACGACAATTTATTATAAAAATGATAGTTTGGGGGAGTTTATGTACATGATTAAAACGAAAGAATCAGTTCAAGAATATTTTAACATTTTATTTCTATTCTTTTTTAACTGATTCTTTGCAATTCTTTGTAACGAGGATTCAGTTTGTGTACAATAATTTGCCAATAGCAGCCTTGCATCATATTTTCAAAAAAAAACAAAACAAACAAACAGAAAAAAATGGAACTACTGTGGTCCCAATGGTCCATTGGTTTCCTTTTGGAATTTGTTTCCCCTCAGTTATACAGGTCTTTTCAACTAGTGACGATAATGGTCACTTTGGTCGTGATATGGCTAAATTGGTAGAAACCCAACAAGACCGGTGTCTGCCATTGTGCTTAGAGTTTGCACAGAGTTTGTACATCTAGTTCGGAGGAGGATTGACTACCAGTATATTGAATTATCTGAAAACTATTGAGTCACTTCCTAAGAGCGACCAATAGGAAATTTTGACTTTATTATTATATTTTTGTTGTTGGAAAGTTTGTGATTTTTTACATATATAGCATAGGATCCCCATCAATTCGATTCTAATGTCCAAATACTGACTTTTTTCAAGTCACAAGCTTAAATGTATGAAGTATATACTAGTTTAATTTACTATATAACGGTAGCCCCCTCTTTAAGAATGATATGCATTTAGTGGCAAAATGAATCTCTTCTAATTTTCTAACTTTTTCTCTACGAAAACAATCCATTTCTCCTTGCAAGTTTATTCATTATTGCCCACAGGTGTATATTACGTTTTGCATTTAATAAGACCATTTATTGTGGCCCGGTGTTTCGCAGAACTCCTACCTGAACAATGGCAGGTTCTGTGGGCTCAGCGAATACTTTGATGCCTATCAGGCCGTCAAGCAGGAACCTTTGACCTGTAAATATTTTAAGGTCTAGATAGGTAACGTCCCGTTCAGACATTTGTGCTGAAAAGTGGAGATATGGAGGAACCGTGTTTCACGTTTTTGACCATTTTTGTATTTGTGGTTTGACCTATTATAAAGAAGTAAAATATTGTCTTGAAACCGTAAACACTTGTTTATTCTTGAATCAGTGGAGAATATTTTCTGCTCTAAACTCTACATGAAAATGTCACATACTTCCGTAGAAGCTTTATTGACGAGGATTTAAGTCGCTCTATGCAATGTGTAAGACATACTTAATCATTAACTTAGACGTGGATTGTGTACGCATGGGTTATAAATACAAACATTCCAGTTTCATTATTCCCACGACACCGCTGTTCAAACATCTGCCAAGAAGGGTGAACTGTTATTCAACAACTTCAATATGTTGTTTCCAATAGTGTGATTTGTACAACAAAGAACGAAAAAGTAATGTAAAAACAAAAAAACTATCTCAAAATGCTACAGTCCGTGATCTTCTCCACTGGGTGTTCTAAACTCGCTACGAGAGAACAAGTGGTCTCAGAAACCCTTGTATCTCCAGGGGCGAAAAACTCCTAAATATCGCTAGTTATATTCAGATAAAATGAATAGTAATTATTATGAAGAGCTAATAATAAAAGTAAAAGAACCCATCTACGGAAGCCGGCACATAAAAATATATATAAATTGTTCTCTCCATACCTGCAAATGGGAATTCCAAAAATTCCCTGTCCTCAACAGAGAAAACCTGAGGATGCCATATCGAGCCTTCTAGAGGTGCCAAATACAAACAAAGCTGCCCAACCATGCTTGGTCTTGGATGAATGTAAACGCCCATTAATATTACTGCTCCTCGTCGTTCTAGTGTTAAAATCATTACAATTGTTCTGTAAAAAGACAGGTACTTCACGCACAGGTGTGACAGGCGCCGGATGGTGCGAGGGTTTATGCACTGCGAGATGTTCTATATAATTCCATATTACACGTCGTTTCTATAATTATTTTCTCACATAATACAAATTGTTTGAAAGGTTCATCAATTAGCAGCCCATTACAAGAGGGATGATCACGACATACATCTTCTTGTAAGATCAAACACAGAACTGTTTATTTTACATGATCAAAAATTAAACAAACAAAACTTCAATAGTCCTAACATACGATCACGATTAGGTGTGCTGTTTCAATATATCAGGTTATGTTAACGTTCTCGTATTTTGGACAGACCCACATGCAGGATATACTGTTTAAAGCTGAACCTACTGAGATTGTACAGTTACTTCATAACTTTACTGCTTTGATTACCTCTATCATACTAAGGTTTACGATTGCTATGAAAGTTAACTAGGTCTACAAACAATTATTTTTATGTTTATTTTAAACAAATAGAGGAAACAACTTTTTCCTGAGTATATAGCGTAAAGCAACACACTCACCAACTGACGGACGTATAGGAGAGACGGTATGTTGCTGATTCAACTACTGACAACGACGACTTTTTTTTCTGGCCAATAAACAAACCAAGAAAGTTTTTTTATACTTATTTTTTGGCAAATTCATTGTAAGATGTCCTTGAATGTTATTATTGGAGAATATATGCCTAAACATCCTACACACTTTCAGATACAATATACATGAATACCGTAGTGGAAATAATACGAATGTTATGACTTAATAAATTTATCCAATTCTTTGTTGGTTCATGTTTGGTATTACGCATGCAGTGAAGTAAATAATGTAATAACTGGGTGTGGAAAACGGCTTTCCCGTAGTTTGCTCATAGCCAATCCAGTAAAGTATTTTAATGGTATTAAAGGTTAAGAAGCAGTAAATTATTACATTGGTGACACATAATAAGGTTGAAGAGTATTGATTAAACGTTTAGATTAGTTTAATACGATTACAGCTATTATTTTCTTAGTTGTTTATAAATTAAGCAGTGGAGTTCGAGAATGATCGGATTACTGGCTCTGCTTTGCTCATGGTAAATATTATAGAGTTGATTCATTATAGAGTTGATGATCTCAACCACATCAACGTTTAGTAGACGCGGATTATGTCTCTCTTCACGCCTTTAATTTTGTCTGCTCATATTCCACCAAATAACAAGTATTTGTCAACTAATATTTTCATTTATATCCATTTTATATCTTTCCAGTCGTTCCTGTAAATAAAACTTATTCCATACTTATGTATAGATCCTATTGCAGATTTTTGGACATGCAATTTCAATGAGTATTAATTCGTCAATAGTAGCAACGATTATTTCCGGCAAATACACAAAACGATGAAAGTATAGTAGCTATTGTGTGATATGTCAGTCAGTAAGTGAAAAACTTGTCAGCCTTCTACACACTGGTAGAGTGTGTGATCAATCTGGAACGATTCGTCAATACTAAAATCTGTGCAGTTGACGTTGCGAGCATACTGTAGTAATATTGAACGAGATAAAGCCGAGAATTTCCCGGGAAATTGTTAAGATAATGAATATATTTTTTATTGCGGTAGTCCAGAAATTTAAGTAATAATATTGCCCTAAATCTGAAAAGATGTAACTTTGCGGTACACTTCAGGACTTAAGACGTCCGGGTGATAATGATACTGCGTTCGTGGTATGAACGCTAAGGTTATTTAGTATGTAATTTGTCGCATAGTGTTTACGCGAATAAATAGAAAGTTAGCACCTATGAATTATACATGGGAAATATCGTCGTAGCATGTCATATTATTGTTACTAAAGCATGCTAATAAGATAGAAAAACATCTCTTCAAGATGTTTTTGTATGTGAATGATCATTAGATGACAAATTTGGATTACTTTTTTACTTCAAATACTGTCGCCTTTACAACCAGTGCATATCAAATACATGCAGTAGGCATACTATAGGTTCTGCACCGATTTCGCTAGTTCAGTGCATGTTGCTCTTTGCAACGTTGTGGCAAACTGAGGCAATCTCTTCGCAGCGAAAACAAGTGTGACCAGTTCTGCTTTTCATCCCGATAATTTAAGTCCTCGCTCCTTTAGAAAGACCTTCAAAGCCTTAACCGTCCCAAAGCTTAATATCAACGATGGATATTTCATCCTCAATTGTGAACAAACTAAGAAGTTCTTCAGTACAAAAACAAGCTGTTGAGTGATACTATTCACAGTCGACCATTTGACCTGTTACGTAATCATAAGCTACTGGTATCTCCGAACTGGCTTATTGGTCAATTTGTGGGTCGGTAGTTATGAAAAAATACATACCATATATATATTGGGAGAATTGAAAGTTATGTCACAGACATGTTGGAATGTTTTAAGCGAGATTTTCATCCAGAAAAAAACAGGCCAGTTTTTATTAAACAAAAAATGTGCTCATCAGACATCTAAAAATACAAAATAACACCTGAAACTGAGAAATATGACGCATTTTGTTTAACATAATTGTTATGGGCTTGCTTTACATATTCAGAATACTACATTTACTGATGACGTCATATCTACATCGTCGCCCTCGTACTCCTGAACGCAAGTACCGCGCCCTGTCAGAGATTTATACACCGTTGTTGGGGAACCGTCGCCTCTCACCCCGTCCTCTATTGATTTGCCGTCATAATGCGTTACCCGTTATATTCCTATCGTTACTACGTTGTGTGTATCCGTTCAAGTTTTGACTGAAGGAACTTCAAGTCTTTAGTGACTTTCTTTTCATCTAATTATCTCATCTCTTCTACTTCGGAATGGACTTTCCTTTTTCCTTACCATATCTGACATCCATCCAATGAATTGAAGTGGATCCCAATATAACAATTAGAAATGTCCTTTAATGAACTTGTAATCATTTATGAATTCCCCGCCGTGCCTTTTGATGAAGCACTCTCTATTGCGGATCAACGCAAAGGCCCAGCTCTACTACACCATTGAGTTCATCGACTTCAGACACAGTCTTAATATATTAGTTATTTCTTTCTATCTGGCGCCTTAAGTTAACTGTACTCTTCGTTATTCACTTATTTGCACCATTCAGCTTCATTGTCCATATTATTTGTAGAATATAGAAATATAATTATTCAAAATACCATACGACAGCTCATCCATCTTTTCTTTTATGCGTTAACACCCTTGGAAACTCTTTCTGCCGAAATACGAATTATAAACATATACAATCATGGTCATTAGTTTTAATGTGTTAAATGTATGTCGCTATAACATGTTATGTCAAAAAAGAAGTCTTCATTTTCAAGAGATCAGAAAACAACATGAGGGAATAAAAAAATTACAACAGCGATGATGGCTTATATAGTCTGTATTTGTATGTATAAAACAAACCCGATTATTGTTTCACTCACATCAAACACTGCAGTATGTTACCCAAACACTCTATAGTTAGGTCATACAAACAAACATCTACAATGATTACCAGTAATGAATACAATTAACAAATATTGCCATCCAAAAATAGCATCCGGTCAAGATACAGCATTAATTCGAAGAAAATGATACCTAAGTTTATTCCCTAGTATTCATATTGATATTATCACGGGTATAACGATCTCATGGCGCACTCTTTTAATGCTGCCTGATTTCTAAGGTTCCTTTTCACTACTCATAACAAATAAAAATCAATTCTTCTCTTCCGTGTATGCGTAGAACTTTACCTTGTTCCAAACCTGCTTTATGACGATCTCATACATAATTCATGAGTATATGTAAAGTAGTATCTATCTGATAACATCCTATCTACGGTTCTAACACCAACCACCACATCAAGTTCACCATTTTGTACAAAAATCAAAACAATACAAGCTCAATGTTGGTATTGTGGAATAATGACAATTGAATATCAATAAAACACATTATAACATTTCCATTAAGATCTGAACCAAGTTTTTTCTTCAAATCCATATGTTTATCTTCATACCAATTGAAGCTTATGAATATTCATTAAAATTATCTGAGATAATTCAAGGTCTCCTTAGTCTTGTCAACTGTTTCCTTGATTCATAAGAAGTATCGTGTTTAGTTGAGATTTCTTCATTCTGCTGATTGACTCTCTCCAGATCCCTTCATTCTATAAAGTTCATCGCTTCAAACCAAAAAAATGAAATTGACGTTGCTGTGTTTGTGCGTCTTTGGTGTTTGCTTGCAACGGTTGGATTTCACCGAATCATCGGGACAGGTGGTAAGTCTTCAATTATTTTCGCGTTTCAACGTTTGGTAATAGACCATGGCTTAATTTTAACGTATAATCTCTCTGCTTACTGTTCTTTAACTTCGTTTCGAAGTTTATTTATGCTAAGCTGCAGCAAAACTTAAACTTGTAAATGCAATTTTTTTGCAAAGCACTTAAAAAACGATGACCTATACTAAAGCAAGACCAAAACAGTTAAACGAAGCAACTCTGTATTCTAATAATCTTGGTATCATTTCAACGCTTAACTATAATCGCAGTTATTTACATGAGTTTTTTGTCGATAAGACTTAATTCTTCCAAACGAGAGCGCTTTTCTGTATATATTATTCACATCTGTAACATAATATACAAACATTTAGTCCGCAAGGATCGAAGTAAGTTCTAAAGTGTTCCCCCGTTAGTGTTAAATATGTAATTTACAGACAGAAAAAAGAAGAAGAAAGAAATATTCTATCTTGTTTCTCAAAGAAATGTGAACGATTCACTAGATATTTATCTACCACAAAAAGTTGTATAAACTTACAAATATCACAGACTTAAGACTTGTATCACCTTGTTTATATTTTCCAATTTGAATTAAATACAACAATATTCATTCCCAGCTCGAACATATAAAGTAGTATATGATCTTTCGACGACTTTAGTTTAAGATTAATTTGAAGCAAGTCCTCTTAATAAACTGGTCTCGTTCCAACAAATTCTCAGAATCGTAAATTTAAATCTAGTTGAGAATGTACAGAATTAATCAAATTTGTTCTAACTATTTTGTTTGAAGACAGTCATGTAGTCTGTGATTTAGTGAGTTTTGCATGTGAATTAAATATTTATAACAATATCTAAACCCATATTTATGATTTAGATTGAAGCTATTTTTGATATAGTCTTGCCCTCGAAACTGTCAAGCATGTCAAATTATGTTACACCCAACAACATTAATAGATCTGATACTCTGTAATGAACATCGGTTGTAACATTATACTAAATAATGACTTACAATTCTACTTGTATATACTGCTTTAAGAAAAAGAACGGGACATGTTTATTTGATTTCTCGCCCGTTGTCTGTCATTTGGTTAATAAATTGTGACGCGAATTGATGACAAATGAAATCTCATTATCAGTACTTCTCGATATGTAAAATAGTAATTTTAAACATGTAAACTTGAAAACCAAATCAACAGTGATCAGAACTGTAAACTTTGTCGAAAATATTAGCGATCTTATAGCACTCATATTTTACTTTTAGTAGTATCGTCAGACGACGAATTGAACAAAATCCCTTATTTTTTATAAAAGTTGTCGCAATGCTATAATTATTGCACAAATATAAACATATGGAAATCACTTCAAACAAGGAATATTCGTCTCATTTTATTTTGCAGTTCTTTGTCTGTTTCACTACAAAACATTGATCAGCAATTTAAAATTAGTTTAACAGTATTTAGGAGTAAGTAATAAGAAATACAAAAGATAAAACCATATTTGGTCGGTAATCTTTACCATACCTTCGTGTATAACTTTACTTCTTCATTCGTATACTCAATCTGTACTTAATATGAATATTCTTCCTTCTTTCCGTTCCTTTAACTTTGGTTTACTTTTAACATTTTTAAATACGAGCTGCTTAAAGATATAGACTTTTAAACTGAATTTTAAATTTTTAGTTTTAGTTTGATACATTTTGAATACTCCATCGACACTAGAAAAAAATGGCAGTGCACTTCAAATTGTTAATTTAACCGTTGCATGTATGTTTTTAAAAGTTTGAAACTTTGAAATAAAACTGCTATCGAAACCAAAACTCGAAACAAAAAACAAAGTGCAACATTCTTTTATCAATATATTTTTAATTTTATGTATTGTATTATCGTTTTGTTCATTGTTCAAAAATAAATAAACATGTCTTCTGAATAATGTTAAGTTATGCGATTTTTTTCTGAAAAATATTGCAGAATGGGCAAACTTTACTCTCCATCCACCTTGTGGCAGTATTTTTGTTGTTGTATATGTTCTGTTCTTGTTCCTAGCGTTATCAGGTCATATTGATGGAATTATATTCTATTACTTTTTGTTAATTGCTATACAACATTCTAAGTTAAACCTCTCTGCTATCTTTACGTGCTAATGAAGTATGTCAATTTATTTGGGATTGATTCTGAGAGAAATTGGTATGATTCCTCGTCTATAAAGATTCATAAATGACACTTAAATTAATAAAAGCACTTAACCTTCTGGATAATGTGATAAATACGATTTTTGCTTTAAATATTATATAGAATGAGGAAATTTTACTTTCCTTCCACGCAATTATCTGGTTGCAAATAGTGTTTATAATCTATGTGCTTGCCTCCTAGCGTTCTCTGGTCATATTAATTTGATTAACTTATTTCGACTTTCTGAAGTCGTTAACCCTTGTAAAATTCTAGTTGTTGTGGCTTTCCAATTACTTACTCTTAGACATTTAACATTGAAAGAGAAATGCATTTTTCTTTCGACTGTTTTACTGGACATTGTGTAGTATGTGACATATTTAGAAAGTAACACAAATAATAATTCATTATTTCATTGATGAGCAATTAAATTGAACTCTTATTTAAACATGTTTCCGCCATAGGTTTCTAAAGATTTGTCTGTTGAAAAAACACTAAGATTGTAGAAACATGGTAAAAGCTCCCAAAAAAGTAAGATATTAAAAATGAAGAGACTGATTTCTTTTTGTTACTTTAATGTGTTGTTTTATTTACATTTTAAAGTTAAGAAATATGCAGCTGATTTATAATGGTCATCTAGCCATTTTTTTATTTGAGATTACCATCGTTATGTTATGGACTATAGTAACTTGATACTCTTTAAAAAAATATGTTGAGAACTATCGCAGCGTAAACAAATACGCTGATAAAATTTATATTTTCATCATAAACCTTCACCTAAACTTGGCTGTGTGTTTCGGTTGTGTTTTACGGAGTATACTTTCCCATAAATATTTTATATATTGCAGCTTTCTCACTTAAAAATAAATGTTCGATGTTATAATTTATACCCATAAAACAAATGTAGGTTATTAGTACAAATAATCATATTATTTAATTAATTACCATACAACATGTTTTGGATTATTTTCAATCCGTAAATTTGCATTTTATTAACACTGCTATAAAAAAACGGCATAAGTTAATTAATCGCTGTTCATCTTTCATTTGGTAACCAAATTTGGACAACTGAAATCTCATTATGAGTAATTATTGACATGTTAAATTATAACTTTCGACGTATAAAATTAAAAACCAAATCAACAGTAAACAGAATTGTAAACTATGTCGAAAATATTAGCGATATTTGAGCACTTATATTTAATTTTTAGAAGTGTCCCCAGATGAAGATTTTAACAAAATCCTTTATTTTTATAATAGTAATCGTAATGCTATAGTTATTGCAGAAATTTATACATATGAAAATCAAATCAAACAAGGTATAGTCTTCTTTGATATTTGTAATTCTTTGTCTGTTTCACTGCAATATATTGATAAGCGATTTTAAAACATCAACCGATTTCGTGAATTTATTTAGAACAGACTACATATTTGTTTTGAGGTGAAATGCACCACGAATAAAATATTTCTTAGATGTCTATGATACGTAAATAACATTTTATCTACTAAGAACTTCTCATTTTGTTGATTTTTTTACATATTTACAGATTGATCTGGGACCTTCTGAAAAGATCAGTAGAAACAGACAAAGAAGAGAGACTGAAAGTAAGTAATTGTTTTCAAAAGTTAACTATAAAGTTCTTTGTGTTTTTTGAATTGGGTGTCAGTGTTAATTCTTAAGATTTATTTCTACAATGTTATGGTATTAAACATCAAACCTGTGTTAAAGTTTTGCTTTTGCTACCTATCCTTATAGTTTGAAAAAGTGTTTTGAGCAATGAAGTTATGTGAATATGAGCTATTACGAATATGTTAGCTATTACGAAAATTAACTGTTAGTGTCGGGCCTGCGAGAAGTCTATACCTCCAACAATAAACATACTTTTACGAGATATCATCGCTTTTTCTGAGAAAAAACAATAGAAACTTTATAAATAGACAATTTAGATTGTATGATATTGTATCAATGTCAAGGGAAACAAAAAGGTAAATAACACTAGTTAAGGAGGGCATCATATCTCTGAATTACTAAACTCTGGTTTATCTGGTTATTGAGAGAGTTTTTTACAACACACATTTTTGTATTTTCCCCTTGACGGCTATTTTATCAGGTTCCTCTTACTTCTACTACCAAGAGCCTCAGTATCCGAGAGATTGCAAGGAAGTCTATGAACAATGTGATGATCAAACTGAATCTGGTATTTTCATGATTCAGCCCGATGGTGCTCCAGAACCTTTTAACGTCCACTGTAATAATTCCATAGATGGAGGCGGATGGACGGTGAGTTGGCGAAATGTTTGTTATTCTTGTTTCGTGTTTGAGGTGTGAGCGATGGGGGAGGGGGTTGTACATTAAGCTGTAATCAAACTGTTGATTCACCAAATACCCTAAGGATGGAACAATTGTATAGAAGCTATACAAGTCTTGCCTTGATATACTCGTGAGATCCTCCACTAGGGCAAATGTATCAAGTAAAGAGATTTGCCCATCTGTGTTATCAGCTCATTTTGTTAGTTTGTTTCTGAAGAAATGTCTCCAAGGATCGGAATTTCAAATCCTGATGTTTTGACTCCGTTGTCAAATATTTATGTGGGGCTGAAGTATTGCAACCATCAGCAAAAAATGAAATGTTTAGAGGAATAATTCTTTATTCATTCCCAGAAAATGAATTACGTGCTAACAAAGGCATGTGTGAACACGTATACTGTAGACAACTTTTAATGACGTTACAAATATCAGCCTTTATATGACTATATGGAGTTGAACTCATCGGAATCATAAATACATTTGATCATTGAAATCATACATTTTTTACCCCCACAGGTATTTCAACGTAGGATTGATGGCGCTGTAGATTTTTACCGACGTTGGGACGACTACAAAGACGGCTTTGGGTTTTTACAACGAGAATTCTGGCTCGGTAACGACAAGTTATCCTACTTGACTAACCAGGGTGACTACGAGCTACGTATCGACCTGGTCAGCAGGAATGGTAATTCTTACTTTGCCAAGTACGACCTCTTCAGGATCAGCGATGAAATCAGTAAATACAGAATGACAGATCTTGGATCATATCTGAAAGCACAATAAGTTAGTATACTTGGTATTTGCATGTAATTAATACATTTTTACAAAGATTCGACGCATGGGAGACAAAATCTACTTCGCAATATTATAACAAAGATGTTGCTCGAAAGAGGTTAACAAAATTAAATTGGAAGTTTGGAAGTGAAAATCAATTATATGCTAATATGTCATTAGGTCCAAAGTCACCTTCATTATGTTTTTGGGGGCAATATCATTCTTTTCCATCTTTTGTTAATGTAAACATAAAGTAAAGGAAATGCGATCATAAATTCGTTTTGATAAAGTATACAACAATGGTTTGCAGTACAGGTAAAACTTAACGTTAGACTATACATAAACGAGCCCCTTACTCGTTTACCCTATGCGATGTTATTGGGAAGGGGTACCTTCAACCACATTAAGGGCTACATTTAAGAGTATATCCAAAGGAAATTTATTTGCACGACCAAAAGAAACCGTTTTCCTTTGCTTATATTCTGCATGAAAACAAAATCCCCATGGATGTTGGCAAGCGAACGGTAAGGGCAATCATGGGGTATTACAATACACAGATTGAGACCTCATCCTGTAAGCTTACAATTGTACCAATGCTAACAAGGGTTGTGCGTGCTCTTTGAGTTTTGTCGATAATGTAGGAGAGATAATAACGTACAAATTACTCTGTCGGTGACAAAAAACAACAACGAACAAACACGTTAAAGCCCCATTAATATACTTTACATTAAAATATTGCTTTATGAAAGTCAACACACACTGTGTATGGTACTGTTATTTACACATATACATTTTCTTAGAAGAGGAAAATAATTAAATGCGAGTTCCTAACAATAAGTAAGACATATCATCTCCGCTTCTAGAGAAAATAAGTATATATTTGAATACAACCCACAAATTAAAAACAAGAACAAGAACAACATTTAACAAAAAGAATAACGGAAAACACACAAAATAGGGGGCTTCGAGTCACCATTTTTTACAAATCGGAAATTGCTCGCCTTTTCCGTTCAGGCTACTTCTTGAGTTTGAACTTTCCTCGGGCGTGTGATACCAAACTAACAGAGAGAATATATATATAAGAATAGTAGCGACTTATCTGTTACTCCTATACATTAAAAAACTACATCAAGTAACCAAACATTTTAAACGTGTCTGAAACAATATATAAAACAATGAAATTAATTAAACAGAAAATCATATTCTGGGCTGCAATAAACAAAACAATTACCTGTGCTTGGGTAAAAATGAAAATCTTTCCTACTACATGTGTCCAATATTGTGTTAATCTTACATTATTAATTCCCCATTGCGAAAG
>JAIPMN010014544.1:5868-18045 GCA_020650975.1 Apostichopus californicus | reverse complement strand
CCCTCTCATGTTATGTATGTGAAAACAGACACAATATACAGAAAGAAAATGTAATGTTTACACAATATATATCTCAACTGTAATAATTCAATCGATGGAGACGGCTGGACAGTAAGTTTAGTAAAGTTGTTGATGTTACCCTGAGATTTGAGTTTGGGGTAAATCGATTGTTTTTATTTCATTTTAAGGCTCTGAAATAGGAATTTGTTGGAAGTCCTGTATTATGTAAAGACAAGTCAGTAAACTAATTCAACAATTTGAGATGGAAACCACCAGCAGACATAGACAAACAAACAACCAAATAGTTGAATATTTGTACATTGTATGAGATTAATAACTATGGCTGAATGATAGCGATTACATGCGATAAGAAGAGACAATCTTATCTGTAGAAAGCGTTAAGTTTACCGATTTATTGAGTTCACCAATTTAACGAGTCATCCCTGGATCGTAATGTATATCTCTTGTAAAATGTGAATGTTGGTATTTTTTAAAATTTACAATGACATGCTTCTCTGGAAAGACTGACAGTCTTTTCTACACTTTTCTACTTTTCTACACACGATGAAAATCTCTAACTAATTAATTGTTCTTGCCATTTGAAAATCGGTATGAGGTTGTGAAAACTATTTCTGTAACAAGTTGGTACACAGCTAGATGATAAGATCCGCGAGAAATTAAGTTTACGTATCTTGTACTTCCAACTATATTGCTTAAAGTTAATTAGAATCCATGTTGATCGAGTCATTACCCTGAGGTACAGGAATTGGTCTGCATGCAGCGAGCGTCTTTATCGCGTCGATTAAAACCGGCATTCAGCAATAACAAACTTGAAACTCACATTATTAATCATGTACCTAAAAAACAACAGACCTCTCGAGAGCCAGATCATGTCCGAGACAATCATGGCAACGGCTGTCCCTTACGGCTGTCCCTGTCCCTTAATTCCATATCTACTTGTGACCCCTTGTTTTATGTAGTAGCCCTATGAAACCTTCCCGTCAGGCATGCATAGACCGCAATAACATATGTCACCGAGACGACGCTCAATGTTTGCTGAATAACGTAGTCGGAGGTTTCAACCCGTTCATTTTGCACACGTGGTTCAACAACACCACGGTGAAAACTATAAAGTAAAGATATCAACACATTAATATACAACATTGGTGAAACAAACACAGAATTTGCACAAATCAATAATAACATAATAGAGAATAACTTTTCCTCTTATAAATATTGCACAAAAAGAAGAAGCATAACAAATAACAGTTGGTAAAATGAAACACAAAATATAGAGTAAGATTGACAACAATTGCATCCTTAATCATAATAACCCTCAACTTGTTACCGGGCAAAACTAACCGCACGACAAAACCGCGACATACAGGGGCATTCAGGGGCTTACAGTGGCTTTCTGGGCTTTACGGCGGCTATCTGGAGAATGCCTAGAATACTGACAAAGTGATAACCTCTGGAGAATACTCTTCAAAGACGATGTTTTAACTCAAGATACTCTAACATATAAGCAAAACAGCAAATACACGAAAACCAATAATAACAGGCACAAGCATCTAGCAAAATTAAGCAAGTCTCAAGAATGTGATATTTAAAAAGTATGCAATTAGGATATCTAGCCCTGGATACCTACATATTACTTAGGATTTCTGCTATGAGAGCACATATGACGCCACTCTGAAGCAGGAGATGAATGAAGCATAGTAAGTATACATCGAATACGTAGGTATCCAAAGCAAGGAGGCGGGTATAAAAGGTCACACCCTAAACACCTAAACATCATTGGGCGAGTGTAGCATTGACCTATGCCCGACTCGACAAAGCGGAAATTTCCCATTACCCACGCTAATGAAAAACCACATCGGCAACGATGACAACATATATAATAATCGAAATAATATCACAGCGTGAAACACAAAAATATTAACAACATTCTATAACAGCAAGAATATAAACAGGTATTCCAATGTCGTGTGTCTGGCAGTGTCGACTTCTACTGAAATTGGAACGAGAATAAAACGGGCTTTGGCTTTTTACATGAAGAATTCTGGTTCGGTAATGATCGAATTTCCAACATACCAATCCAAACAAAAGTACGAGATACGTATCGACATAAAAACAATGGGAATGGTATTCCTTACTTTGCAAAGTGCAATCTCTTCAGAGTCAGCGATGAGAGAAGAAAATACAGATTGACGCATAATGGATCGCATCTTTCGGAGAGCAATGCATGTCAGTAGAGTAGACATTCTTCGAGTAGATTAGTGTACACAGTCGGAAGTATACTATGATTGCGTCGGGTTTGAAAAATCCATTCAGTCTCCAACTTACACTTGGGAATACAAAAGCTTCAAGATGCTTTGATCACAAACTATTATAGCTGATTACAAATCTATTGTGTTTGCCTTCAATAGCAACACTTAACTGTGGTTAATGTGAATGTAAAATGGGACGAACTTAGGTGTTTAGGTTAGTGGTCAAAGGTCAATTGTGGTCAAAAGCCCAAATTGCATAAATTGTGTCAAACAGTGTGTCGCAAACTCCTACTCTATTCAAACTTGGTGGGTACGTGACTGATCGTCTAATCTCGTACCTGCGTTATTAATGACGTCATGGGTCAAAGGCCAGAGGTCAAAAGTCACGAAAGCTAAACATTGATTTTAGTCCTTTCCTGCTGTCAGCATGTAGGTAAACTTCGTTTAACCATGGAGGTAAAAACAGACCTCCATGGTTTAACCACACAGTATGTAGAATGTGACCAGACAACATTTAATATAAAACATATGTAGGTGTTTAGGTTCGGGGTCAAGCGTCAATTGAGGTCAAAAGTCAAATTGGCCTAAATTGTGCGAAACAGTGTGTCGCAAACTCCTACTCTATTCAGACTTGGTGGGTACTCCTGCTAGACCGTACGTCCGATTAAATTCAAACTTGGTGGGTAGATATATGACCGTGGTCACAAGCCCCTTGACAGCTCCAATGAAAATAGTCGTCCATGCAAGATACAGTTGCCTGATGATCGCCGCAGTGAAAATAACTCAATGTATGCGTGAAACTCTGAGTTGCAACGCGATGGAATAGCGTGTTTATTACATCTATCCATCCATCCATCTATATATCTTTATATAATCTATCCATCCATCCATCCATCCATATATCCATCCATCCATCCATTCATCCATCCATCAATCGCAAAAAGGATACATTTGAACGAAAAATCTGGTGTGTTCAATGCATGTCGCCATAAGATGCTATGTCTAAAAAAAAATGTCTTATTTTTCAACAGAGCTTAGACAAGATGAGAAAATTCAAGAATGACAACAGCGATGAAGGGATACATTGTCCGTATTATTACGTAGAACACAAATCCGATTTTTGTTTAACTCACATCACATACTGTTGTATGTTACCTAAGTTTATTCCCTTGTATTCTTATTGATTTTATCACGGGTATAACGATCTCATGGCGCACTCTTTTAATGCTGCCTGATTTCTAAGGTTTCTTTTCACTACTCATAACAAATATAGATCAATTCTTCTCTTCCGTGTATGCGTAGAACTTTACCTTGTCCCAAACCTGCTTGATGACGATCTCATACATAATTCATGAGTATATGTAAAGTAAATCTTTCAACATCCTATCTACGGTTCTAACACCAACCACCACATCAAGTTCACCATTTTGTACAAAAAAACAAAACAATACAAGCTTAAAGTTGGTATTTTGGAATAATGACAATTGAATATAAATAAAACACATCATAGCATTTCCATTAAGAACTGAACCAAGTTTCTTCTAATCCATATGTTTATCTTCATAACAATTGAAGCTTATGAATATTCATATAATGATATGAGATAATTCAAGGTCTCCTTAGTCTTGCCAACTGTTTCCTTGATTCGTAAGATGTATCATGTTTAGTTGAGATTTCTTCATTCTGCTGATAGACTCTCTCTAGATCACTTCATTCTATAAAGTTCATCGCTTCAAACCATAAAAATGAAGTTGACGTTTCTGTGTATGTGCGTCTTTGGTGTTTGCCTGCATCGGTTGGATTTCACAGAATCATCGGGACAGGTGGTAAGTCTTCAAATATTTCCACGTTTCATTGATAGTTTCAACATTTGGTACCATGTCTTTATTTTAACATATAATTTCTCTGCTTACTGTTTTTTAACTTCTTTTCGAAGCTTATTTATGCTAAGCTGCAGCATAACCTAAACTTGCAAAAGGAATTATTTTCAAAGCATTTAAAACAAGACGACATATAATAAAGCAAGACCAAGACAGATAAACGAAGCAACTCTGTATTCTAACAATCTTGGTATTCTTTCAACGCTTAACTATAATCCCAGTTATTTATATGAGGTTTTTGTTTATAAGACTTAATTCTTCCAAACAGGAGCGATTTTCGTTATAAATTAGTCACATCTGTAACATAATATACTAACATTTAATCCGCTAGTCTTTAATCGAAGTAACTTCTAAATTGTTCCCCCGTTAGTGTTAGATATGTTATTTACAGAAAGAAGAGAAGAACAAAGAATGGTACTATCTTGTTTCTCGAAGAAATGTAGACGACTCATTATATATTTATCAAAAACAACAAGTTGTAAAACTTACAAATATCACAGACTAAAGACTTGTATCACCTTGTTTACATTTTCCAATGTAAATTAAGTACAACAATATTCATTCCCAGCTCGAACATATTTTAGTTAGTAGTATATCTTTCGACGACTTCAATTTAAGATTAATTTGAAGCAAGCTCCCTTAATAAATGGATCTCGTTCCAAGAAATTCTCAGAATAGAAAGTTTAAATCTAGTTGAGAATGTACAGAATTGATCAAATCTGCTCGAAATAGCTTGTTTGAAGACAGTCATGTAGTCTGTGATTTAGTGCGTTTTGCATGTGTATTAAATATTTATAACAATATCTGAACTCATCTTTATGATTTAGATTGAAACTATTTGTTATCTAGTCTTGCCCTTGAAACTGTCAAGCATGTCAAATGATGTTACACCCAACAACATTAATAGATCCATATACTCTGTAACGAACATCGGTTGTAACATTAAACTAAAATATCACGTACAATTCTACTTGTATTTCAGCGGTGATATAAATTCAAGTCCATTATTAAGTAATAGTATGGAAATATTGATACACTGCAGTCAGTAAATAGCAAATGATACGTACCGTTAACTAAAGTAAGACAAGTTTTCACAGAAACCCTAAATAATTGTCAATGTAGAAATACTTCACTTAACAATTAATGTTAGATGTTATAATTTATTCCCAATACAAAATTACGGTCATAAGTATAAAATATTCATATTAATAACCCAATATATAATAAATTACCATACAAAATTGTTGACTATCTATAATCTGTAATATTTAATTTATTAACACTGCTTTAAAAAAAGAAACGTGATATGTTTATTGATTTCTCGCTCGTTGTTTTTTCATTTGGTAAATAAATTGTGACGCGATTTTATGACAACTATAAACTCATTATGAGTAATTCTCGATATGTAAAATAGTAATTTTAAACATGTTAACTTGAAAACCAAATCAACTTTGTCGAAAATATTAGCGATATTATAGCACTCATATTTCACTTTTAGTAGTATCGTCAGATGACGAATTGAACAAAATCCTTTATTTTCATAAAAGTTGTCGCAATGCTATAATTATTGCACAAATATAAACATATGGAAATCACATCAAACAAGGAATATTCGTCTCCTTTTATTTTTGCAATTCTTTGTCTGTTTCACTACAAAACATTGATCAGCAATTTAAAATTAGTTTAACAATAATTAGGAGTAAGTAATAAGAAATACAAAACATAAAACCATATTTGGTCGGTAATCTTTACCATACCTTCGTGTACACCTTTACTTGTTCATTCGTATACTCAATCTATACTTAATATGAATATTCTTCCTTCCGTTCCTTTAACTTTGGTTTATTCATAAATTGTTCAAATACGAGCTGCTTAAAATATTAACTTTTTACACTGAAATTTAAATTTAAATTTTTAGTTTTAGTTTAAATTTGTTAGTTTGAATATTCCATATTTTATTATCGTTTTGTTAATTGTAAAAAAAAAAAAACATGTCTTCTGAACAATTTTAAGTTACACAATTTTTTTTTCTGAAAATATTGCAGAATGGGCAAACTTTACTCTCCATCCACGCAATTTACATTGTGGCAGTCTTTTTGTTGTTGTATATGTTCTGTTCTTGTTCCTAGCGTTATCAGGTCATATTGATGGTATTATATTCTATTACTTTTTGTTAATTGCTATACAACATTCTAAGTTAATTCTCTCTGCTATCTTTACCTGTTAATGACGTATGTCAATTTATTTTGAGATTGATTCTTAAAGAAATTGGTATGATTCCTCGTCTCTAAAGATTCCTAAATGATACTAAAATTAATTAAAGAACTTAACCTTCTGGATAATGTTATAAATACGATTGTTGCTTTAAATATTATATAGAATTGGGAAATTTCACTTTCCGTCCATGCAATTATCTTGTTGCAAATAGTGATTATATTCTCTGTGCTTGCTCCTAGCGTTATCTGGTCATATTAATTTGATTTAGGCAATCCAATTTTCTGAAGTCGTTTACCTGTGTCAAATTCTAGTTGTTGTGGCTTTCCAATGACTTACTCTTTATTTGATTAGATTAGATCAACATTTGACATTGAAAGAGAACTGCAAAACTGTTTTAATGGAAATTGTGTAGTATGTGATATATTTAGAAAGCAACACAAAGAATATTTAATTATTTCATTGGTAAGCAATTAAATTTAAATCTAATTTAAACATGTTTCCGCCATTGGTTTCTAAAGATTTGTTTGTTGAAAAAACTCATTTTGTAGAAACATGGTAAAAGCTAACAAAAAAGGAAAATATTAACAAGGATGTGACTGATTTCTTTTTGTTACATTAGTGTCTTGTTTTTATTTACATTTTACAGTTATATGCAGCTGATTTATAATGGTCATCTAGCAACTTTTATTTTCAGAATACCATTGTTATGGTATGGACTATAGTAACTGGATAATCTTTTAAAAATATGTTGAGAACTATCGCAGCGTGAAAAAATACGCTGATAAAATTTATATTTTTGTCATAAACATTCGGCTAAAATTGGCTGTGTGTTTCGGTTGTGTTTTACGTGTATACTTTTCCCTAAATATTGTTACCAGCTTTCTCACTTTAAAAAGTAATGTTCGATGTAATAATTCATTCCACTTAAACAAATGTAGGTTATTAGTACAAATAATCATATTAATAATCGAATAATTAATAGATTACCATACAACATGTTTTGGATCATCTTCAATCCGTAAATTTGCATTTTATTATCACTGCTATAAAAGAAGAACTGCATAAGTTAATTAATCGCTCTTTATCTTTCATTAGGTAACCAAACTGGGACAACTGAAATCTCATTATGAGTAATTCTCGACATGTTAATTAGTAACTATCGACATGTAAAATTGACAACCAAATCAACAGTAAACAGAATTGTAAACTATGTCGAAAATATTAACGATATTTGAGCACTTATATTTAATTTTTAGAAGTGTTCCCAGATGAAGATTTTAACAAAATCCTTTATTTTAATGATAGCAATCGTAATGCTATAATTATTGCCCAAATTTAAACATATGAAAATCAAATCAAACATGATATAGTCTTCTTTTATATTTGCAATTCTTTGTCTGTTTCACTACATTATATCGAACAGCGATTTTAAAACATCAACCGATTTCGTGATCTTATTTAGAACAGACTACATATTTGTTTTGAGGTGAAATGCACCACGAATAAAATATTTCTTAGATGTCTATGATACGTAAATAACATTTTATCTACTAAGAACTTCTCAATTTGTTGATTTGTTTACATGTTTACAGAATGATCTGGGACCTTCTGAAAAGAACAGTAGAAACAGACAAAGAAGAGAGACTGAAAGTAAGTAATTGTTTTCAAAAGTTAACTATTAAGTTCTTTGTGTCGTTTGAATTGGGTGAAAGTGTTAATTCTTAAGATTTATTTCTAGAAAGTTTTAGTATTAAACATCAAACCTGTGTTAAATATCTGCTTTTGCTACCTAGCCTTATAGTTTAAAAGAAGAAGTGTTCTGAACATTGGAGTTATGTGAATATTAGCTATTACGAATATTAGCTATAACGAAATGTTAGCTATTACGAAAATTAACTGTTAGTTTCGGGCCTGCGAGAAGTCTATACCTCCTACAATAAACATACTTTTACGAGATGTCATCGCCTTTTGTGAGAAAAAAACAATAGAAACTTTATAAGACACATTTTAGATTTTATTATAATGTATCAACGTGAAGACAAACAATAAGGTAACTATCCCTATCATATCTCTGAATTACTTAAATCTGGTTAGTCTGGTTATTTAGAGAGTTTTTTACAACACATTTTTGTATTTTCCCTCGACGGCTATTTGATCAGGTTCCTCTTACTTCTACTACCAAGAGCCTCAGTATCCGAGAGATTGCAAAGAAGTCTTTGAACAATGTGATGATCAAACTGAATCTGGTATTTTCATGATTCAGCCCGACGGTGCCCCAGAACCTTTTAATATCCACTGTAATAATTCAATAGATGGAGGCGGATGGACGGTGAGTTGGCGAACTTTTGTTATTCTTGTCTCGTGTTTGGGATGTGAGCGATTGGGGGGGGGGGGTGGCGATTGTACATTAAGCTGTTATCAAACTATTGATTCACCAAATACCCTATGGATGTAACAATTGTATAGAAGCTATACAAGTCTTGCCTTAATATATTTGTGAGATCCTCCACTAGAACAGATGTATCAAGTAAAGAAATTTGTCCATCTGTGTTATCTTCTCATTTTGTTAGTTTGTATCTGAAGAAATGTCTCTAAGGATCGGAATTTCAAATCCTGATGTTTTGTCTCCATTATCCAATATTAATGTTGGGCTGAAGTATTGTATCCATCACCAAACAATGAAATGTTTCGAGGAATAATTCTTTATTCACTCCCAGAAAATGATTTACGTGCTACGAAAGGTTTGTGTGTACACGTATACTGTAGACAACTTTGAATAACATTAACAATTTCAGCCTTTTATGACTATTATGGAGTTCAACTCATCGGAATTATAAATTTATTTGATCATTGAAATGATACAATTTTTTCCCCAACAGGTATTTCAACGTAGGATTGATGGAGCTGTCGATTTTTATCGACGTTGGGACGACTACAAAAACGGCTTTGGGTTTTTACAACGAGAATTCTGGCTCGGTAACGACAAGTTATCCTACTTGACTAACCAGGGTGACTACGAGCTACGTATCGACCTGGTCAGCAGGAATGGTAATTCTTACTTCGCTAAGTACGACCTCTTCAGGATCAGCGATGAAATCAGTAAATACAGAATGACAGATCTTGGATCATATCTGCCTGAAAGCACAGCAGCAAGTTAGTATATTTAATACAAGTTATAGTTCATTCAACTCACCCCTAATGTACATTTACATATCGTTTCAAACGATTGATACAACATTCCATATAGTCTGTTTAACAAGGTGAGCTGTCAAACACGTTTTCACTGTCTCCAGAGTCTTTCCAACCAGGAGGGCTTACAATTCGAGCTTCAGTTAGACGATCGTTGAAAGTATTTCCTTTCATAATAAGAAATATTAAAACTTAATGTAAAATGTATCTAGTATCACTTGTTGAAATATTTATACTCCGTTCATTTATAGCCATTGTCAAATTGAATTTTCGAAACATTTAATTATCCAAAACACGGCTAATGAATTACGGTTGACATATGCCTTCTGGATAACTCTGGTATAGCTAATTTCATATTTCAACACTGTTTATTAGCAATATCAGTAGCTGATGAACAAGAAGGAAAACAAAACAACTTGAATTATGAGCAAAATCCTTCCCACATTTAGGCGTTATCATTTTTGAACGTTAGATGACAGATAACTTATATATATTATATATAGTATGTTACCTTATTCCTGTAAAGCCGCACCAGAAAATAAAAGTAATTATAAATTTCAAGGTTTCTCATTAAGATATTAAAATTGTGGGACCCCAATTTGTGTATTGATCTAACACAACTAAGCCCACCAAAGGTGATTATAGCTTGCTTCACTACTAAAGAGGAAAAATGAGATACTTTGGTCAGAATGTAAAGAAAAGTACAATCCGCTCTACAAACACCTTTTAAGTGATATAACAGGAAACGGTTGAAAGTGATAACAACAAATTTTAACACATTCATGAAACCAATGATATGTATGTCAAAATATAAAGAAAACACATACGGTTTTGCAGAAGAAAAATTCGGAAAAAAAAGTAGCCTACATTGTTTTTTAGTAGACATTAATTGAATAAACACCAATGAGACGGATGAAAATTATTATTTGTGTAGAGTTCACACTTGTTTCCTTATTTCTGCGTCGAGGCTCTAAAAATACCTGTAATGTGTTTATAAGTATAGCTAAAATATGGAAAGTTTCAACGATATTTCTTTTCCTTCTTCTTTCTAGATAATGACAACTTTGTTATTAATAACAGAAACATGTCCTTCTCTACATGGGACCGCGACAACGACAGATCTAGTAGTAAAAACTGTGCATCTCGTAATCACGGAGGCTGGTGGTTCAATAATTGTTATTATCATTATCATATGAACGGTCTCTACTTCGACAGTCATGACTCTGACATAACCATTACATGGTATACTCTTCCAGGAGGTCGTTACAACGTGAAATACACAGAAATGAAATTACGTCCTCGTTCCGTCAATTAGCTTCAAAGATATGAATTCAAAAAATGGTAGTTTAGTTTTGAGGTGTGAAGAGAAGCATGTAATACACTGTAACTGATAGACATCTATCTTCTTGTGGTTTCAATACCTAGTAAAGCATTTCAAGTAACTCTTGATGAATCAACCGTTACTAATTTCATCTTTAATTTTGAAAAGAAATAATTAAAAGAAGCATAAATGCAAATTATCTGTACCCAGTTTGTGATATTAAAATTAACAGACCAACATTGGCAAATATATGAAAGTGAGAGAAGCAACAATATCTTGTTCTTGTTAACGTCTTTCGTCTTGTATTGTCCATAATGAGGCAGTTATTTCACGACGCTTAAGCGACCACAAATGCGGGAAAAGTCCCTCGGGTGGCTTCCAGTTCAACATTTTAACTCAAATTTGGAATGTTTTCAATTTAGAGAGTCATTTTAGATGGGCAAACCGTAGATTGGTCTTTGATGAAAAACCCACCTATCGATCCCCGAACCTAAGAATTGCAAAGCCATTGCTTCAAATGACCCATGTGCCCAACTTAACCGAATGGCAGTCCGTTTGTCTGTACAGGCTAAAGTTTATACTTGGTCCATATTGTTTGTGAGTTCCATTAATATGAAAAAATAATAAATTCCACATTTCGCTTCAAATATCAGTTATTCATCCGACTATTTTGTTGGGTGTTTAGTTAAAGAAGAAAGCAACCACAAATATCATCGAATATCATATAAAATAAAATGGAAAGAACATTTTCATCACCGCGATTAAGTTTCCGCAAACGTTTCGTCAGTTGCCATTGCTATTACTAACCACGGTGCGCAACACATAAGGGGAGGAATGATGAGACTCCATAGGCAGGACGGATCCGGGGAGTGGGTTAGAGTGCCTAAACCTCTGCTTCAGAATAAGAAATGATCTTTTAACAAAAGAAAATGATTATGTTTCGCGTCAGGGCATTCTTTTTCTATTTACCCATGATTTCTGACGGACGACTATTTTGGTATAATTTCGATATCAATTGATACTTCTTTCATGTAAACACTGTTCTGAGAAATTATGTATCTACCACTGGGTGGGGCACCAAGGGATACTGGCAAGTATGACCCCCACTTCTTTGTGACGTCACTGCTGACAGTAGTAAACAAGCTTCTCATACACTGTGCTTGTCATTTTTTTAATTTGTTTTCTTGTAAGGTTGTCGTGTTTCCAATCTTTAAGAGCAAACACAAAGAATAAGGAGGTACCCCCCGAATTAAAGCAGTTGTTGGTAATCATCGAAGAATAAAATAAGTTACAACAGATG
>JAIPMN010014538.1:0-13774 GCA_020650975.1 Apostichopus californicus | reverse complement strand
ATATATAGAGATAACGTTGAAAATACTGAGAAGATGTTACCCTACAACAAAGACGTTGATTCCATTTTTAAATGCATGAAGGGCCCCTCTGTGTTGTCCAGAATGTGACATAACATGTTGGAAATGAAGCAGCATTTCAGTATTTCTTCATTTTGAACTTGTTCATGAATACAGCTGCTTTCAATCATGTTATGAAGCACTGTGAAACCAGAACCAGGACTTACATTAAGTGAAGAGAGGAAAAGAAGTAACGAATAACACACCGTAGAGCGGCCTCTGAAATCTAGAAAAGTGAGAAGACTTTTCGGAGCCAGATGTTTCATTCCGCAGCGTTCCTTTTTTTGTGAGAGAATTGTCTCTGGGAAGATTGCCTCTTTATGAAAAGCAGAAGTCGTGTAGCTTGAGCAGGAGAGAAATAGAAAGAAAAAAAAAACTGAGTGTAAGAGACTCTTGGCATAGATTTTATTATTCTAGATTTATGGAGTAAAGCAGATGTTCAGATTGTGTATTTCTAATTTGAGTTGTTGTCTCCTGGGTTGTCTTCAGGAATATGTTGTCCCAATCGAGAATGTAATTTCTTCTAGCTGCTCTGATGAACTGATTAACATTGGAGACAAACCCCTCCCATGCTTTCCCCTCCCCCCATGCTTTCTCCCCTCCCCCCAAACAAAAGAATGAAGCCAGCTATAGTTGAAGTTAATATACATAATGAGACTTGTTAATTTGTCTCTAAATGATTAAAACTGAGGTATCATCAAGCTTGAAATTTGCAAAAATTTACTCGACTCCCCTCACCTGTCTCCCCAGTTGTGTTTACAGCACTACTCCTTCTACCGTCTCAAATTGACGGTATTCAATTCACTGATAGTAGTTTCTTTTTACATTAGAGTGAATTAATTTGATGGCAGAGGAAGTGAACAGTGTGCTAGAAGGAGTTGTCAATGGGAGGGTCCAGGGGATTAAATATTACTGGTTTGTAAAACCATATTGAAAGTATGTGAGGTGATTGCTAAGTCTGCGAACAAGTATTAATTTCTTTATCACAAAGACTGTATCAGTGCTCCACTTTTTAATGACATGACTGTTAGAAGATTTCACATAACAAAAGAAAACACAAAAAAATCAATTCCTTGAACTTGTGGAGAAGGGCTGAATGTAGATCTACAGCCTCCAAAAGGCAAAGCTTTAGCCATAACACATGATGACCAAAATGTGTATCAACGTGTGAAGAGGACAATTTTCTTTGTAAAAATATAGTATTTGCTCGATTGAGCAAATTATGTAGGTATAACTTAAAGAGTTAATGTTCCATTATCTGCTGAATCCTCTTCCTCCCAAACTCTAATTTGACCGAGCAATCTTGCCACCATTTTCAATTGAATGTCAGAAAATCATTCTTCAGTAAAAAACTGTTAGTTTATGTGTTTCGTATGGGCCATAACTAATGGCTGGTTCTGACATCGTTTGTCTCCATTTGTAATTAATGGATTCATTCAGCCTTACTTCATTTTTGTTTCGGTACATTTTCAAAGAAACTTTTAGCTTGAGGTTTTGTTCGGCAAGCATTTGGTGTCACAAAATAGCCATTAATTTTCTCGCCTTTTACACGCATGAAAGATTCAAATATATGCATTGATATATTCTTGCTCTCTTAATAGTGCCGTAGGATTTACAGTTAAAAGGCACTTAATAAAGAATGCCTTTTCTTCCCCTACATGTCTTCACAATTATCTCGAGTGACAGACTGTATCGTGTCTGATGGACAGAGTCAGGTTTCCTTAAAACAGAATGTCTTTTCTTCCCCTACATGTCTTCTCAATTGTCTCGAGTGACAGACTGTATCGTGTCTGATGGACAAAGACAGGTTTCCTTAAAACAGAATGTCTTTTCTTCCACTAAATGTCTTCTCAATTGTCTAGAGTGACAGACTGAATTGTGTCTGATGGACAAAGACAGGTTTCCTTAAAACAGAATGTCTTTTCTTCCACTAAATGTCTTCTCAATTGTCTAGAGTGACAGACAGTATTGTGTCTGATGGACAAAGTCAGGTTTCCTTAAAACAGAATGTCTTTTCTTCCACTAAATGTCTTCTCAATTGTCTAGAGTGACAGACTGTATTGTGTCTGATGGATAAAGTCAGGTTTCCTTAAAACAGAATGTCTTTTCTTCCCATACATGTCTTCTCAATTGTCTAGAGTGACAGACTGTATTGTGTCTGATGGACAAAGTCAGGTCTCCTCTTCATTTCTCAAACTTTGTAGAAAGACTTCAATTTAGAGCAAGCACTGCAAATTGTTTCACATTTATGAATTCATTTACGTAGCGTCTCCTTCCCTGAGAGCGAATCCGTCCGCATAATGAACACAAACAGAATGACTATTTTTTTACTATGCATGAATAATGCTTGACATATACTATAGGAGAGCTTCAGTCCGCTATCACTCAGTGTTACCCAATCACACCAGTACGGATTTAACCTTGCCCAGCACACAACAACAACGGTGGTCATGCTGTAAAGAAAGCAATATACACTCGTTAAAAAACAAGAAGAGAAACCTGCCCATATATTATATATATCTTCTCCTCTCTCTTTGGCAAAGCTATTATCGTTTGCATCCCCCCTGCAACTTGCGTGGAAAGCGTACGAACACGATGGCTGGCTGATTAAATCTGAAATTTCATTTGTGGCTGAGCCTGGGTAAAGTGTGCTAGTGGCATAATTGGTGCATCAAATAACAAGCAGTGTAGTAGGCAATGTGGTTTATGGGGGTATATGTTGGTAGTCTAGACACATGGGAGCTGCTGTCTTCATGAGATGAGTCAAAGTTGGCAACTTTAAAGGCTGCAGAAACAGCTGAGAGCCTGGAATATCGGCAGCTGTCTCTAAGTAAAAAAGTTACTGTACATGCCAGGTGTGCCATGCCGAGTTTGATCGTGATTATTAACACACAGGCTGAAAATTCTTTGCAAAAATTGTAATAATAATAACAATAATTTATTCTTATATAGCGCTTTCATCAAAGAATGATCTCAAAGCACTTCACAAAAACGCATAAAATATTACAATTTAAAATTATTACAGCTTAAAAATAATACAGCCTAAAAATATTGCATCCTAAAAATTACAAAAATAAATATCCTAACAATAATTATTAAAGCAATAAAATTCAGAAGACGAAGCAATAAAATGTTAAAGACGAAGCAATAAAATATGACAGCATACAATAAAACTAAAATACAAAACTATTACAGCCGAAAATTAGTAACAGAAGATGTATCGTAAGCTTTGATAATTAACATCTCAACTATTTTTCAAATGAATTTTTTCTGTCTGTAAGTAGTTAAAACTGATGCAAAGTAATCACTGAAGACAAATTCTGGTATATATTTGAAAATAAATAACTAAATAAAATGGACAGAATCTTCCTTGCATATAGTTTTTCCAACTGAGACTGTCAATCCATGTCTCTCAGTAAAATTTCATTCTTACTTGATAAAATGTTTGGGAAAGAAAACAGAGGAGGTTGGAGCTTCTTCCAACTATGGTTTCATCGATTTCACTGCCATCGGAAAGGATGACATCATTGTAGTAAGAGAGGCCAGCACAAATCTTAAGACGAAAGATGGCTTTTGAGCCTACAAGGTCTGAACTGCTTGCCCAGTCTTGGCCTAAGCTTCTGCCCGAAGACAACGCCAGCAGGACAGCGAGGCTGAGAATCCCAATTGAGTTCTGTGGGGCCAAACGGGCTATCGGTTGGTGTCGGCAGATGCTGTATAAATGTTGCATTTTTTGTTGGATCTTCTAAAATCTGACGTTACCTGTGGTTTGACAGTTTAAAGGGAAAGATGAGATATCGGAAATCATAATATCTTGTTTTAAATGTAGTTATCACCAGGAATACTGAAATTAGAGCTATGAACTTCAAAATTTTGCAAAATGAAGAAATAAAACCTGAGAATAAACATCACTTTGGGACAATAAAATTTCTGAATTTGGACTAAATGGTTCGTATCTCTCTTCTAATTAGAAGCACGCAAATGATGGTAAGTTCTATGCAAATCTCGTAGTTAAAGTGAGGCTGCATCTATTTATGTCTTAATATAATAGTTTTGGTCTGATAAGGAAAGTTACAATCCCTGTCACAGACATGCAGCTTCAAGATTTAAGAAGCCGATTAACGGTTGCGGTTCCCCTCAGGAAATGTACGTCAGATTCTTGTAGCGGTTTATGGGGGGGGGGGGGAGTCATCTTGAAAGCGTTTCAATGTAGGGCAGTTTATACAGCGTCAACTCAAAACGTGTCTTTTTGCTGTCGTTCTGTGTGAAGCTCAAATTTTGGTGTGATAAAGTGATCCTATTATAATACACACAGTAGTTGCAAACTCAGAACTAAATTATGTCCTTTTTTGCTACTTTAAAGAAGTTTGCAGACACTATAGACCTAGAACCACAAAAACCAAACATTGGTATTGCAAATGAAGAAAGAAAGAAAGGAATGCAGATAAATATCTGAAATACTATTAAATTGTATCATGCATATTATTGGGCTGATATTGATTGCTTTCTCAATAAGTATTAAATGTTCTCAGTCAAACAATCTATAATTGATTAATATAGATCTGAAAGTTCAAGGGATGATTTTGTTTGTGTTTTTCTTTTGTTATGTGAAATCTTCTAACAGTCATGTCATCAAAAGTGGAACACTGATACAGTCTTTGTGATAAAGAAATTAATACTTCATTCTTTAACTTGCCTCCTATATACTGTATGCACTCACTTTCATAACCCAAAGACGATTATATTTCGTGGAAAAAGAAAAAGACAAACAGGTATATAGCTGCAGATTATTATATAACTGTAATATTTTTTATGAAACTTTTATGTTTTCCTAAGCCAGCGATCTTAATGATACAACCAACTTAAAGATAATTAAAATTGACAATGTTTGTTTGACATGTAAAGTCATATAATGTACAGAGTTATTGTACAAAGAAGACCTCCACTTGTCAACAGGTTTTTCACGATTGTGAGGTTCATAAATATATTGCTATATTCACCATTTAGTTTGAGAACAAAATACATCATCTGATCTTCAGTATATATATATAACTGTATGTCAATTATATTTTGTGGAAAAAGAAAAAGAAAAACAGGTATATAGCTGCAGATTACTATAGCTAACTGTAATATTTTTTATGAAACTTGTATGTTTTCCTAAGCAAGACCAACTTAAAGATTATCAAAATTGACAATGTTTTGTATGACATGTAAAGTCATATAACATACATAGTTATTGTACAAAGTAGACCTCCACTTGTCAACAAGTTTTTCACTATTGTGAGGTTCATAAATATATATATTGCTATATGATCTGACAGAACTGTCTCCCCTGACAGTTTAATATTGATGTTAATTATGCCTGAAGTGTTTACTAATGGTTAAATATGATGCAGAGTAATAACGGGAAAGGTCAAACACCACCAGTCGAAATATGATGCGATAGTGAGGCTCTTGCCGTTTATGGATGAATGCATGCATGCATGTTGAAGAATAAAATGAGGATAGACAGGATTTAGTTTAAGGCACCACCAATGCATGAGTAAATTTCCTTAATGTTTTCAATATTGGAGTTAGTACTTTTCTTTGTGAATTAAGCTATGCAAGGGCTACTGTATACTATGGATGTTACACTATTAACTCTGGCTTGTTTGTTGTTTTTATTTTTAATTACACCACCATTCAACAAGCTGCCAAATTAGAGATAAAACTCTTCGGTATTGGAATTAGGAAGACTGGTATTATACTTAATTTAAGGTTAAAGGAAACTCAGTCGTGTACATGAATACATAACAAGACTTTGTCTGAATGACACATGTACAGTATGCTTTCTGTCCAAAACAAAGCACATCATAACAACAGCTTTCATCTTATAGTGTTGACACTAACATTGATAACTCTCTTCAAAAGATCACTAGGCACTTACACAATAGTGTTCAGTTTAATGTTCAGGTTCAGTGTGAATAGCTTGACCTGATCCGGTTAACAAAAGACAATGGACTACCCAGCAATGACTACAGAACAGAAGACAATGGACTACCCAGCAATGACTGGAGAGCAGAAGACAATGGACTACCCAGCAGTGACTGGAGAACAAAAGACAAAGAACTACCCAGCAGTGACTGGAGAACAGACAATAGACAATAGACAATAGACAAAGACAATCGACTATCCAGTAGTGTCTGGAGAACAAAAGACAATGGTCTACCCAGCAATGACTGGAGAACAGAAGACAATGGGCTACCCAGCAATGACTGGAGAACAGAAGACAATGGACTACCCAGCAATGACTGGGGAACAGAAGACAATGGACTACCCTCTAGTGATTGGAGAACAAAAAGACAATGGACTACCCAGCATTGACTGGAGAACGAAGACAATGGACTACCCAGCAATGACTGGGGAACAGAAGACAATGGACTACCCAGTAGTGACTGGAGAACAGAAGACAATGGACTACCCAGCAATGACTGCAGATGCTGCACCCCCCTCAGCATTCTATAAACTTGGTTTAATAAAAGTTTTGCGCTTCAAAATCTAAACCGTAGAACTGTTCCGTACTGCTAATGTTACTAAGACCTCTTTGTAAAGTGGCAACACAACTGACAGCCACCAGACACTGTAAACAACTCAGACTTTCTGTCTGAAAGAAAACAGTAGTAGGGCAGATCTTTCTTCAAAATTTGCCCAGAATGATCTCTTATCAGTTAATTTATGAAAATAACACTAGATGGCATCCTATATTTGTTTCTTTGTTTTGCAAACTGCATCTATAGTGTGTAATATACAGTAAGCTAAAACATTAATATACCGCAGCATCTGAGGGATGGCAGATGAATTATTAAAGGCGTCGTCTGTTTTGATGAGCCTAAAGGTTAATGTCATGTACATGTCTCTTTGGACACGGACAGGGCTGTGTTGGAGAGCAAATTTGCAAGTCTAATTTTTTGGCATTTACCTCATCGTAAGGGCAGAAGATTTGCATTCCCCGGGGTGTTGTAGAAGTAATGCCTGTCATATCGAAATGGAATAATATGAAAATCAAGACAACCATTCTGTGGCAACTAGAAGAAGGATTTAAAGCAATTTGAAGGAATTATTCGTGTCTCTCTAAGGATTGGAGTGTCTGCATTGGAAAACGTCGCAGACGTATAGACTAGCATTATTCGATAATCAAATCATTGCCTGGTTTATTTGTTATCTCTATATGATTATATGAAGTCTTCATGTCTTCATGTTTGTATTGGTATAGTGTTCATAAGTATAGATGTTAAAGTTTATAGCCACAGTTAAACAAAGTGCAGGCAACTTAATAATCTCACTTCATTGATCCATGTGACTATAAATAAGATATTTTTCTCTAATTATGTAGTATACAGTGGGAAGACAATATGTACAGCACATAACGTATAGAAATACAGTAATAAGGATACAGTGTTGGGGGAAAAAAAAAAAAAAAAAATCAAAAATCACTCTATAAATAGCTTTAGTTTATATCTCCTGTTTTCTTTTAAATGTCACAAATTATGCTATGGTACAAACAAACTAATAACAATAGTGAACAAGCTTAGAAAATTATGCTAGTGGCCAGTATAGTTTTTGCTGGAAATTTGCAGACTAGATTTTTTTTGGAAGTGTTGAGTTATCTGTTTTTTCTATCGCCTGTCCACTGATGAAAAGGAAAAAAAAAAACCTTTTAAGATTCATGCAATTATCAAACAAAGAAACCCAAACATTTGCCACACAGTTTACACAAGAGACATGCTTAATCCAATTAAATTTTCAAAATGCACGCAAAGACACGGGCCGTATTTATTTATATTAAATATATAGATATATGTGCAACTTGTCCCACTCAGAATGAAATACTCAGTCGAGCTCTAGTTCGAGTGCATACTGTACAAACAATTTCTTGTCTTTTTGTCTGAATTTGTCACAGATTTGTTACAATTCATTTCTAACATTACAATTTATCATGCTTGTTCATTCACCATGAGAATTCTTCCTTCCCCCATTATGAGCCTGCTGATCAGTAGTAGCCTTGTATTAATTTGTTGACTGTAATGTCGGGTTCTATTCTTGTATGCACAGCATACGTGAGGCCTAGATACCTCTGTTTTATTATAATTGTAGGCCTAGACTAAAGTACTGATGACTATTGCTAAGTACTGGTGTTTCGCAATTTATTCCATTTTCTGTTTGTTTGAAAAGTTTGTTTTATTAAAAAATGTTCAACAAGAGGGCTCCTCTGGAAAGCAGTGCTTCTGCACTGAGCAGGACTACTCTCATTAAAGATGACAATAATTAAAAAAAAATAAGCTGAAAGTGCCTCTTCATTCCGGTTTAATAATGTTCAAGAACTTACATTTCCAATATCATTCATTTCCACTGAAGGGCTTTATAAAGTAAAACAAGGTACCACTTTCCTAGCAATGCAATGTTGTCTTGTGTAAACCTACATACAGATCTATGAGTATGTTAATATTCAATGTACATTCCAGCTGAAACAGTTCCTTACAAATTTCTACGGATGCCAGGAGGCATCCTGAGCAGCTACGGTAGTGTATAATTTATCAGGTAACACTGAAGAGAGTGAGTGCTAGGCCCCCCATTTACCACACAGTGTGAAAAACCTAACCGAGGAGAAATCAAATCCAGGGTGGTCATTAATATACACCATAGACCAGAACATGGAGAAGGATTCTGTTGCCTGCAAACTGTTATCAATTACCATATATTAGAAATGGTTTGCATTTCATTGAGATCTTTTTGAATTATTTCTGCTCCAAGATAAAACATACACTTTGATTGTTACACATTAGTACCCAGCATGCAAAGATGGTGTTTGTAATATTCTGGTTAAGAGATATGATAACATCATCTCGAGTTTGTAAATCCAATCTTATATTAGTTGTACGCAGATTGGGTAAAAATACATTACTTAATAAGAGACAGTTGTTTCACTATGATTTCAGCTCTCATCTCTTGACTGTCAGTGTTAATTTGCAATTGTTTCCTTGTATCATACACACCACATGTAATGTGTTCATTCTTCTTGTAGGTTTTGTCGTTAGTGGTATCGATTCTCTATTTCATTTTGTCATATTGGTTCAATTGGCAGTGTGATAAGTTACAGTACTAGGTAATCATGGTTTTCACAAATTATGCATTGCAAAATTTGCGATTATTGAGTTCCATTTTCAACTCATGAAAAAGAAACTAAAACTATTTCCTGTTTCCCTTAAATTAATTTTCAAGTAGCTGTTTTTAAAGCTGCACAGCCTTTTGCTTTTGCTTTTAAAAAAACTGTAAATAATCTTACCTTTCATAAATATTCAAATGCCATGACTATGAAGTTCATTTGTCAAAGTGGAGAAATACGTAAGTAACATGTTAAAATGTGCAATTTAGTAATCTCCAATTTGATTGTAACTGATATGAGCAAGCTAGTGTCTAGGGAAAAAAGTTTGTGAAAATGGCATGAGATAGATATCCTTAAATTACTTAGTAATTTACATAAATTTACATAATTATTTGATGAAAGATCTAGAAAGGAGACTTAATAGTTTGATCAAATTTGAATATTATGTCTTCAGTACAAGATATGCTTTAAACGTGATTAATAATAATTTTCTAAGACGTATTTTCTTCTCTCCTCTCTTACCTGTCTCCCACTCCACATCTGCACTTTCCCATCCACCTACTACACTTTGGAACAATTTAGCACTGCGCCCTCACTTCCTGGGCACCGCCCACTTACTCCTCCCCAATCTACCATTCTGAATGAAAACTGTGCAAAATCTAGATTGTTTTCAACGTTCAAGGCTTACTGATAATTAATAATAATAAATAAGTAATCAATAATTATTTGTTAAGTTTAATGCTTGTTGAATCAGAAGAATTAAATCCTTGCCAGAATGGATAGGGTGGGGGGGGGGGTGGAGGTTGTTCCTTGTTTTTTTCTAGTTTTTATACAAAATTGTTATTCAATAAGTCTTCATCTAGGTTCGTTTGATCAAAACAAAATAATATCAACCAAAAACCACAGTCTAGCATTTAATGACCCATTGATGTCTTGATGATTTATTGTGGTATTTCAGAATAATCCCTGCGCCTCGGATTCTGTAATAATAAATATTAGATCTATTTATAATTATCAACCATACGGCCTAGCTTCCACTCATGCATTGAGACTTTCGCGTGTTACCTCAAGTTATGCTAGAGTACCATTTAATTTCGCTGTGCTACATTGCCCATAATCACACTTGTTTTGCATTAATATATATATATATTTTTTTTCTTTTACTTTTTTTCCCTTCATTTTACCTCCTTTTTGCAGCACATTTTCTCATTCACACAGCGAAAGTAGGACAATTAAATAAAGTGTGCGATTTTGTCGTCATTGACTCACAGTTGGCAATTTCAATGTTTGGCAGTTTAAGTGTGGCCATTTTAATCTAAAAAATCGTTTGTATATTGCATTAACGATTATCACACACGAGCGGTTTGGCAAGCTGGTTCCCTGTGTGTGAGATATTCGGTCCGTAAATGCCAGACGTATGTTGTTTCAGAGGTAGGGTAGTTTTGGGACAAGCTTGATTAACTGCCGTTATTGATGGGCATGAAGTGCTTGGGACTCCAGTTTGAGATTTCAGTGCCTGTTGTCAACAGCTGTGCATTATTTATAGTCATTCTTGAAGCGAGAAAACTTACAATATTCTCCTACTTTTTTGTTAGTAGTTTATTTATATCACAACATTTGTTTGTATTCACGATGATTAGGACACGTATGGAAACTAACATGTTACTTTGTATTAATGTTCCCCTAAACAAAAACAGAAAAAAATAAAACATGATTTTGACAGTTGGATAGCTTCCCTAAATTTTTTTATTAAACCATAAAACTTTAGACTGTTCAGATTTGATTTATGTTCATATTGGAGTACTTTTCCTTCTTGTACAATTTGCCATAGTCTGGAAAGAATGTTGCACACGTGTATTCTCCTAATAATTCTGTTATAAATTGCTAATAAATCAATGTTTTCATTGTCAACATTTTCCTTGTGTTTTTTGGAGAATAAATGCAAGGTAACTGGGAAGAGATGTAAACAGCAATCAGTGATTGAAATCAGCGTTTGTTCAAGTATTCTCTTGCAGTGATTAAAAAATTATACATTCTTTGCAATAGTGATTTTTCCCTTAATTTTTGCTGCGATCGTTCTGAACTATATGTTCTATGGACCCTGTGTACGTACCTCTTTCTACTTGTACACATTTTGTAATTTGACCATTTTGCATTGCATTCTGGGATGCAATACTGGATTATACCATTCCCGTAGATGCCAGTGGTTGGTTATTTTGGGGGTTGATTCTGGTCATGTACTTTTGATCCAATATTACTGAAACAAAGAAGCAAAAGTCTTAATTGTCAAATGTCACCAATGAAAAGTAAACAATGTGGAATTTCAAGCTTTTCAGTGAAGTAATTTACTGTACCCACAGTTGTTTAACTAGCCGACTTTTTGCAAATTTAACCGGCTGTTAAGAGTTTCCATACACTACATTCCCCTTTTCTCCTTCTCCTCCCACCCCTCCCCCTCCCCCCTCAAGTACTGACAGTGTACTCTGGAATACCAATAGAAAATTATTCAAATCTTAACAAAAAGTAATTTATATTAAGTCATTCTAATCTCTGCCATCAATATTATAGCTCTTCGTAGTAGGATAACATTATCTACATTATGTAGGCAATAATAGACATGTGTAGTGTGTGTGGTCATTCAGAAGTTACTGTATTCTGAAATTTATTTATTAACTTTCATCACTGCATGATAGTGACACAATAGTGGTGAGAACAATGGACCTGTGCAAGCTCTCTTCTCAGGTATACATAAGCAGCTCAGTATCGAGAACGTTGGGAATATATAGTTTTGGACAGGCACGGAATTCTCCGGGATTTTGTGCACTTCACTATGTATGACTCATTATCAAGCTGTTGCTATGTTCGTTTACAAAGGATATCAACGGCCACACGACAACGGTCATAGAGTGGTTTTTGTAAGGCAACCACAACTACAATGAAGAAATGTGATCCTGGGCTAGACATTTCTTCATATCAAGCATCCACCTTATTTTTATGTAGACATAAGACAACTGCAGAACATCTGTCTCTTGTTTTATATCTGTCTTGCTTTGGTATTAACGCAAAACTGTAATCCAAATACTAATTCTGATATTGTCACAGAAACATCTTTGATCGCACCCAGCTTTATCAACAAATTGTTAACATTTTAGGGTCTCTGCACCCTGAACTGAATACTGAGTGTTTAAGTACGTACAGTGTTAATCTTATGGGGTTGAGTCACACAGTGATACAGCTGAGTGAGAGAAATGATGGTTAGAGCAGATTAGTTAATAAGTACTTTTATAGAGGGTACTATATCTTCGATCAGGTCTTATCGCTGTTAGCCCGCATCCTTAATTACTCGATGAATAGTCAATATATACTTGACTTTAATTGTGATCTGCCAGATGTGTATACCTTCATACGAAGGAACGGCTGTTTAAGTACATCAATATCTTGCCGTGGCCGAGTGTGTGTTTATGCACATAAATTTCAAGATGTCTAAAAAGTTTCGGGAGGTGATGAATAATTAAAGTTATCATGCAAGATGTGGAGTTTGTTTGCCGGGCATGTTGGCTCTCTGTATGTGGATGCAGTATTTTATTAGTTTAGTTATGAGGAGCCTTCTTTTAGTGTTTTACCGTACATAGCAATCCACAAATTATCGGACTTTGAAAACAAGGACAGAGGAAATATCATTGTGATTGGATTAAAAGAGAAGGAGGGGAGAGGGGGGGGGGTTGGTAGGATTAGGTAGATCGTAGCTAGGGTTTGTTGTAGTAGTGGGATTTAGTTGTGCCTGAAATTGTTTAGCAGCTGATTGCATGGTAAATTGTGTGTCAATAGGATTCCAAAACAAAGGATAACAAAAAAAGTACTGGTCAATAAAATTTGGAGTGTTATTGTAGCTCTCGTTCTGCACACAGAAAGCTGTCCTTTGTGTTTGTTGAGCAAGCGAAGTAGTTTGAGTTAGGTCTTTGCTGGCTGTGAACTTTGTGTTTCTTATCTAAACTTCAAATGACGAAACTGAGATTAAGGCATGCGTCCTTACATGGAACTGTAAATTGATGGGAGACCTATGGTAGGGCTGAAAAACTGATATGGTCTCAGCATAATGTAGTTTATTCACTGCTGTTGTATGGACATAGGAACAGGTACCGCGCCACAATTAATTGCTCCCATTGACTTACACACTAAGCTTGTCACTATCCAAGGCCGGTAGAGCAAAGATTGAAGTTTTCAACTGACATGTCCTACCCACCATATGATAGCTGATGGCTTGGGCTATCATAAAATATTCAACTTTTGCCACCATGACCGTTTAAAGTTTGAGCTAGAAGAGCTCAAAGTTACAGTATCATAGTACTCCCCAACTCATCTGCCAGCTGTCTACAGGAATCTTCTTGTTTCACCCAAGTGTCACAAGGTCCCCCTAAACAAGGCCCTTGGAACAGGTGCAGGTCTGACACATAGAATCGATAAAAGAAGCGATACGAGTTTTAAACACAAAATTTACTTTATTATACGAAACCATAAAATTCTTGAGGCTTCTTACAATAATACTTAGAATACAAATGAATAATAATAATAATA
>JAIPMN010014536.1:700-10952 GCA_020650975.1 Apostichopus californicus | reverse complement strand
AATTTTCCAAGGGGGGACCCTTATGAAAATTTTCAAAAATAAACCACCCCCCAGAAATACATAAAAGTATTATTACAGGGGTAGTTTGGCATGGCAAATTCAATGGCGCCATCCGTTTCTCCATATCTTGTTTCTTTGTGGAGATATTATTTGTTTTGGTATCAAATTATAGCATTTTTAAATGACCATAACTCAATAACGCAATGTGCTATGAACACGGAATTAAGTGCAATCGATTGGGCGTGCCGAGTTCTATAAGATATGTCCCAACCAGCTTGGTCGAATTACGTTCCTAGAAGAAATACCAGAAAAAGGCCGTTTTTGGCCTTTCCGAGCCCCAAACAGAGCTCTAAATAGCATTTTTGAACACTATTTATATGGTATGGACAACGCGCGATTTCGGGCACCATTAATAGAAGGGTCACATATATCAAAATTCTGACACCAGATTTGGGCTTTTCGGGTTCTATTTACCAGGTTTCGACCATTCAGACCATTTTCCCGCCAATTGTTCCCGCCAATTTTTGTTTTTTACATGTGCCCAAATCATCATAAAACGTGTTGTTTTGGGTATTTTAGACTACGGCGAATCGAATGGTGACATTCCCGTCCCGATCAGAGCATGTCTTGGGGTCCAGCACCCACCCGGGGCCCATTCTAGGTGGGCCCACTATGGACCACGGGGTACACCCAATCGAAAGAGACGTAATCCGCATAATTTGACCACGACCAATCCAATGGTACCACTCCCGTCTTGATCGGAGCTTGCGTTGTAAAGTCATGGACCAAATAATAACCAATATACGCCACTTTTGGGGGCGCACTACGCCCAAATTACGCCACCCAGAACCAAATGCGCACGGTTGATGGTAGTCCATAGGGAGGAGTGTACAACGGTTGTAACAGCATTTGGCTGGCCTCTTCCTATTCTGAGCAATAGGCGCTAGAAAAGGTAACATCACATTCTGGAAAAAAGAACAGATCTACCCAAAAAGAGGACATTTATGATATACCAATTTATATAGGGCAAATGTAAACAAACTCTTTCAAGGCGAGACTATGCAGATAAAACGATGCCGAAATTGCTCAAAAGATGATCCTTTATAGAAAATCGATGGTTGCGGTTCCGAAAATCACCTTTATTTTTTCATCCCATAATTCATTGCTGGTAGAACGCCCTCTATTTTGATTTGTCGGCGACAAACTAAAAAACTGTTCATCCTACTGATTTTTTAATGTCATTTTTGGAATCGCGGTGTCATTTAACACTAGTATAGAACTATTTATTACCGTTTTATTTTCATATACTTGCATTGAACCTGTAGAGGGCGCTCTATATGTGCCATACATCAAAATGGCCGAAAAAAACCCAATCTCTTTAAAAGTCAAATATAAGGGGTAAAATGGCACCGCGATTCCAAAAATCGTATTTAAAAACCGGTCCGATGTACCGTTCAAAAGTTGCCGCCGACAAATTTTGAAGGGTATGACACACCGGTTTTTCAATGCGATATTTGAAATCGCGGTGCTGTTTTTACCAATATATGTCACTTTTAAAAAAATCGGTTAATGCCTCGAAATACGATATATCGATATATCGGTTATCGATATATCGATAATGTTTTTTGTATCAGCGTAGGGGTAAAAGAACACTACGATTCCAAAAATCGTATTTATAAACCGGTCCGATGTACCGTTCAAAAGTTGCCGCCGACAAATTTTGAACGGTATGACACACCCGTTTTTCTATGCGATATTTGAAATCGCGGTGCTGTTTTCACCAATATAGGCCTATGTCACTTTCAAAGAAATCGGTTTTTCGATATATCGGTATATCGATACATCGATAATGTTTATTAGGGGTAAAAGAACACCGCGATTCCAAAAATTGTATTTAAAATACGGTGCGATATACCGTTGTTGAGTTATAACAAATAGCCCCGTGCTACCTGAAATTCACATTTTTGGACTGACCATATTCATTTACACCTCCACATTTAAAAAAAAAATTTTAGGTATGCCGGAACACCGTATAATCGACATTTCTTTTTTTTTCATTTGACCCCTTTTTTGGGGTTTAATTTTTGGTTTGATTTTATATGTATTAGGAGGTTACCGAAAAAAAAAAGTTTTTGATATTTTTTCTATCTAGGTATGTAGGAAATTTTGTCCTCTATAACATATAAAAAAATTGGTTGCATCACTATAACCATGACTATACCGCATTAATTGCCCTCAGGGGTCTGGAAAACCATGCCATATAGGCTAATCGCCTATTTTTGGTAAAAACAAATCCTGCTCGGCAACCAGACCATATTTGGACTTTTTGCTTCAACACTATACCAACCAGTAAGAGTGCCACAACAAATTGACGTCATCATATAAGTGATGACGTCATCGTAAAAAACCAACTCCGTGAAAACCCCAGGACTTTTTTTGATCTTTTTTTTGCAGGGCCGCTAGGTCCCTCTTGATCCCTTATGACCCCTAATTGGGCCCCACACCCCTTATTCGGTGTTTGCGGCACGAAAAACAAAAGTGGTCACGCGAATGGTCATGTGTCCGCTTTGTGACCTCTTTTTGACCTCTTTGTGACCACTTTTTTTGTAGATTTCCCGCTTTTTGACCGCTTTTTGGGTAAAGTCCCCTTTTTCGGTAATGTCCTCTTTGATAGTGGTCAAATTTACCCAAAAAAGTCCAACGTTTACCGTCGACTGTCCAACATCCACCGTCCACCATCCACCCTCCACCATCGACCCACGACCCTCCACCCTCGACCCACGACCATCCACCCTCCACCCTCGACCCTCCACGCTCGACCATTGACCCTCGACCCTCCACTGTCCACCCACCACCATCCACCCTCCACCATCCACCCTCCACGCTCGACCATCGACACTCGACCTTCGACCCTCCACCCTCTACCATCCACTCTCCACCATCCACCCCCTACCTCCACCCTCCACACTCCACCGTCCACCCTCCACCGTCCACCATCCACCCTCAACCCTCAACCGTCCACCCTCGACCGTCCACCGTCCACCCTCGACCGTCCACCGTCCACCGTCAACTGTCCAACGTCCAACGTCCACCGTCCACCATCCACCCTCCACCTTCGTCCCACGACCATCCACCCTTCACCCTCCACGCTCGACCATTGACCCACGACCCTCCACCATCCACTGTCTACCCTCCACCATCCACCCTCGACCCTCTACCCTCGACCTTCGACATCGACCCTCGACCCAGGACCCTCGACCCACCACGCTCGACCATCGACACTCGACCCTCCACCTTCCACCCTCCACCCTCGACCATCCACCATTGACCCTCGACCATCGACCCTCGACCATCGACCCTCCACCCTCGACCCTCGACCCCCGACCTTCGAACATCGAACATCGACCCTAACCCTCACCTTACTTTTTTTTCCATCAGTCTCACACCCCCGGGACCCCCGTCCCGGGTCAAAATAAAAATTGGACCCCACAAACAATTCTTTTTTATGATAAAAGATGCGCCTGTGCGCGTAGAGTGACAAAAGTGAAAAAAAGTTGACCGGAAGTGACCAGAAAATTATGTCATGTAATAGGTGCCTAAGTCAAAAGGCTCCACTGACTTTCACGTCCCTGGTGTCCATTTTTTTTGTGTCGAGCTCGGGTCCAGTTAAAGCTTTTGCCGATCTTTGGCACCGCTTGCTTGCATTAGGAGCCCTAACTATTAGATAACCAGCACTATATCTCCACGGATACAGTGGCGCGACGGCTTGGCGCTCTGTACTAGCTGTAGAGCGAGACTTTCTTTTTCAATTGGTGGTTCGAACCCCAGTGAAGGCTTTTGCCGATCTTTGCACCTCTTGCTTGCATTAGGAGACCTCACTATTAGATAACCAGCATTATATCTCAACCGATACAGTGGCGCGACGGCTTGGCGCACTGTACTAGCTGTAGAGCGAGACTTTCTTTTTCACTTGGTGGTTCAAACCCCAGTGAAGGCTTTTGCCGATCTTTTGCACCTCTTGCTTGCGAGACATCCTTTAACCCCAATACTGCCATGTCATGTCCACGCTGAGAAACTGTATCATCATGAACAGATTACGATTACCTTAACCACAATAGACCTTAAAATGATTAGGAAAACCTCACTGATCCAGAACAAGGCCATACTGGCAGGCTTGTGCTAGAATGTATTTAGGCCCCTTCTTCACCCATTCAAGCACATTACCCGCCCCCCCCCCCAACAACACCTCCTCTCCACCCCCACAAATGTTCGGCTCTGAGTACTGAGCATATGGAAAATATCCTCAACACAAACAAATAGAAAAGGAAAGAAACAAAAATAACTTTGTTTTAGTTTTTAATACAGAGCTTTTTACATCGTCGACATTTACTAAAATACGATGGACTACTTTTATGTACTATCACAACTTGAGACAAACTTAATATTTAATGGAAAAGGGCCCCAGCACCCTTCAGGTACCTCAACCTCCCAAGAAATAATAATATAGTAATAGTGCAATCTTATCTGGACTCTATCCCCAGGCAGTGGCAACATCAACGTGGTGGGGGAAATTTTCCCCAATCATGATGCTCCAACCTACCCGCATCCACTCAGCTGGTGGTAAAACAAAACTGAAACACCCTCCCTTACATCTAGACTTCCCAAATTTGGGTACTATTAGGGGAAAAAATGCTACACCGGAGGAGACACATGCCAATGAAATGAATATAAATTACTCTCTGAAAGTATTTCTGTGCTTCAGTTCAAATAGTTGCAAGCATGTCAGAAAGTATTGCAGCTTACTGTATGTCCAGAAGATCATGACATTGCTTTTAAATATATCACATAGAAATTGGATTTTCTCTCTCACACATTTCTTTGGGTGCTACGAGCAATCAAGTATCATCTTAAAACGCTCAAGCTTCGGGGGCTTTGCCTCTCGGAGCCCGAAACTTCTGGGGTCTTTGCTACTTGGAGCCCGACTAGGGGCATAGTGATACAATCTACAGAAAGTTAAGTGTAGTTATTGTCTAAAATCTTATTTGCACCATAAACAGCTACAAAGGTATACAAGAGCTATCTAAAGTCCTGCAGCTTCCGGGAAAATCGGCTAATTTGCACCCTAAACAGCTACAAAGGTATACAAGAGCTATCTAAAGTCCTGCAGCTTCGGGGAAAATATGCTAATTTGCACCCTAAACAGCTACAAAGGTATACAAGAGCTATCTAAAGTCCTGCAGCTTCTGGGAAAATCTGCTAATTGGCACCCTAAACAGCTACAAAGGTATACAAGAGCTTTCTAAAGTCCTGCAGCTTCTGGGAAAATATGCTAATTTGCACCATAAACAGCTAAAGGTATACAAGAGCTATCTAAAGTCTTGCAGCTTCTGGGAAAATCGGCATTCTTAACAGCTACAAAGGTATACTAGAGCTATCTAAAGTCCTGCAGCTTCTGGGAAAATCTGCTAATTTGCACCCTAAACAGCTACAAAGGTATACAAGAGCTATCTAAAGTCCTGCAGCTTCTGGGATAATCGGCATTCCTAAACAGCTACAAAGGTATACAAGAGCTATCTAAAGTCCTGCAGCTTCTGGGAAAATCGGCATTCCTAAACAGCTACAAAGGTATACAAGAGCTATCTAAAGTCCTGCAGCTTCGGGGAAAATCGGTTAATTTGCACCCTAAACAGCTACAAAGGTATACAACAGCTATCTAAAGTCCTGCAGCTTCGGGGAAAATCTGCTAAATTGCACCATAAACAGCTACAAAGGTATACAACAGCTATCTAAAGTCCTGCAGCTTCTGGGAAAATCGGCATTCCTAAACAGCTACAAATGTATACAAGAGCTATCTAAAGTCCTGCAGCTTCTGGGAAAATCTGCTAATTTGCACCCGAAACAGCTACAATGATATACAAGAGCTATCTAAAGTCCTGCAGCTTCTGGGAAAATCGGCAATCCGAGCCAATGACAGTGTAGAGATGTATTTATGAAGCATCTTGCTGCTATTATGGTTTAATTAGGAAATGTTGCTCAGTCAAAGAGTTATTTTCGTCTGGAAAATGATCAATATCCCTCTGGAAAAATGGTGAAAGTAACTAATGTGTAAATGTCAGTAAAGTTTAATAATTAATCTGTGATTCCCAGGAGAAGTGGAGAATGTATTCTATGACCACCGAACTTTATATGTGATGAGCTCAATAAATTGTCGTCCCCCCCACCCCCACCCACTCTGTAAATGGTGGTGCTGCTATAGTCCACACTGCAAAATCTAATACTGCTTAACAACAGAAAACAAACAAGATTGGTGATTATTACACTCATGTTATATGAGAACATTTAACATAAACTCTGCTCAAAAACAAACAAGATTGGTGATTATTACACTCATGTTATATGAGAACATTTAACATAATCTATGCTCAAAAACTAACAAGATTGGTGATTATTACACTCATGTTATATGAGAACATTTAACATAAACTCTGCTCAAAAAGTTCTTGTCCAATCCACATACCAAGTATGACGTTTATCAACAATTTATTGTTGAAGTTATTGTGATTACAAAGATTTTAGACTATCTCCTCTTGAGACCTCAAATGACCCCCGTGTGCAGACAAACTTGTGTCTTAGCATTCAGTAAGGTACACCCATATATAACAAATAAGTCCCTTCAAACTGTTACTATGAGTTAAGTTAAGGTACACCCATATATAACAAATAAGTACCTTCAAACTGTTACTATGAGTTAAGTGATTACAAGCCAAAGTGTAAATGCACACACCTCACAAATCAAACAGACTACTTTTCACAAATGATTAACATGATATACCATACCCATCAGTAAAGTATCAGCACAACAGAACAAGCTCATGAGAACACATTCATGTTCATTCCACCATACAAGCTCATAAGAACACATCCATGTTCATTCCACCGAACAAGCTCATAAGGACACATCCATGTTCATTCCACCGAACAACGTCATAAGAACACATCCATGTTCATTCCACCCAACAACCTCATAAGAACACATCCATGTTCATTCCACCGACCAACCTCAAAAGAACACATCCATGTTTATTCCACCCTTAGCGAGGGCAAGAGTGAACACGAGCTGCAAACAGAGTTACCTTTCCTGTAGCAGCGATTATTCATTGAACAACTTTACAATTCCTTATCCATCTCTTGGCAAACCTTGCTTCACTCATTCCTTGCCAAATTATTTGTTGGCACTCAAAATATCATGTCTTGCAGCAATAATACATATACCAAATTCTCAAGCCCATATGAATATATGATAACAATAAATATTTAAGCTGGGTTGTTAAAACTCACAATTTTCACACAAATAAAACATGGATGCAAACACTACTCCTAATTTTCGTAATTTATTGCAAATTATAATATTTATTCTACTGATTTTAATCTTACTTTGCACACACATCAAGTCCCCCCTCCCCCCCCCAAAGGATAGACTGGTGGTATGATTCATTCACTCATGTCTCTGTTTCAGCACATACCAATAATTTGTACCTCTTACTGCCTCCCCACCTTCCTTCCTCCACCCCTCACTTTCCAGAGAACAGACTGTTAACATATTATAACTTAGTGACTCTAGCAAAGTTATATTACATTACATTATATCACAGATGAAACCTTTATTAGTCATCTCCACTATGGCCACAATTAAATTTCCATATTACAAAACCCACTGATGCTCTAAGATATGTGAAGTTTTTTAAATCAATCTGTTTATAGCTCATAGTGCAATATAAACCAGCCAAGAGCTAGAACACAGTATCTACACTAAGGACAAAGTGAAATGTTCAACAGTTTTTGATGATCCAAAGAACTCCAATAGTACTTCTTTTGTTGTAGATTTAAGCCTCACATTAAATGAAGACAATGAAAGCAGTGTAAGGAAGTGACATCTATCTTGGAATGTTTGGAATGATGAAGGATTCCATGCTACTGAGTAAGCCTGTTAAAGAAAAATAAATTACAAAATCATTATGCTGATCTATCTCCCACTAACATACGTAATTCGAATTTCAAATTTCTTATTGCTGTACATACAAATATTGCTCATCAGTGTACACATAATTGCAACAAAGTTATCACCCACAGTCAGGTCATGACAAAACTAAACTAGTGTGCACAATGAGGTCTTGACTAATCTGCACAAGCAGGTTGTGAATCAACTGGACAGAAGTGGGCAATTTGATCAGGACTAAACTGGACAGACTTTAATTATTAATTTGGTGCTTCAACTGGAGAAACATCGACAATGAAATGAGATGGATAGCTGTGACAAATCAGGCCCCTTGTGTATTTGATACATGTGGACCAATCAGTTTGTGTTGGAACTGAACAGATGTGATAACTTAGGCTGTGTGCACAGGATAGATGTGATAACTGAGGCTGTGTGCACAGGATAGATATGGACACTCAGGTTATGGTTTATGGGGTTGTGTTAGAACTGAACATATGTGATAACTAAGGCTGTGTGCACAGGATAGATATGGACACTCAGGTTATGGTTTATGGGGTTGTGTTGGAACTGAACATATGTGATAACTGAGGCTGTGTGCACATGATAGATATGGACACTCAGGTTATGGTTTATGGTGTTGTGTTGGAACTGAACAGATGTGATAACTGAGGCTGTGTGCACAGGATAGATATGGACACTCAGGTTATGGTTTATGGTGTTGTGTTGGAACTGAACAGATGTGATAACTGAGGCTGTGTGCACAGGATCGATATGGACACTCAGGTTATGGTTTATGGGGTTGTGTTGGAACTGAACAGATGTGATAACTGAGGCTGTGTGCACAGGATAGATATGGACACTCAGGTTATGGTTTATGGGGTTGTGTTGGAACTGAACAGATGTGATAACTGAGGCTGTGTGCACAGGATAGATATGGACACTGAGGTTATGGTTTATGGGGTTGTGTTGGAACTGAACAGATGTGATAACTGAGGCTGTGTGCACAGGATAGATATGGACACTCAGGTTATGGTTTATCGGGTTGTGTTGGAACTGAACAGATGTGATAACTGAGGCTGTGTGCACAGGATCGATATGGACACTCAGGTTATGGTTTATGGGGTTGTGTTGGAACTGAACAGATGTGATAACTGAGGCTGTGTGCACAGGATAGATATGGACACTCAGGTTATGGTTTATCTAGTTGTGTTGGAACTGAACAGATGTGAAAACTGAGGCTGTGTGCACAGGATAGATATGGACACTCAGCTTATATGGTTTATGGGGTTGTGTTGGAACTGAACAGATGTGATAACTGAGGCTGTGTGCATAGGATAGATATGGACACTCAGGTTATGGTTTATCAGGTTGTGTTGGAACTGAACAGATGTGATAACTGAGGCTGTGTGCACAGGATAGATATGGACACTCAGGTTATGGTTTATGGGGTTGTGTTGGAACTGAACAGATGTGAAAACTGAGGCTGTGTGCACAGGATAGATATGGACACTCAGCTTATATGGTTTATGGGGTTGTGTTGGAACTGAACAGATGTGAAAACTGAGGCTGTGTGCACAGGATAGATATGGACACTCAGCTTATATGGTTTATGGGGTTGTGTTGGAACTGAACAGATGTGATAACTGAGGCTGTGTGCATAGGATAGATATGGACACTCAGGTTATGGTTTAACAGGTTGTGTTGGAACTGAACAGATGTGATAACTGAGGCTGTGTGCACAGGATAGATATGGACACTCAGGTTATGGTTTATCAGGTTGTGTTGGAACTGAACAGATGTGATAACTGAGGCTGTGTGCACAGGATAGATATGGACACTCAGATTATGGTTTATCGGGTTGTGTTGGAACTAAACATATGTGATAACTGAGGCTGTGTGCACAGGATAGATATGGACACTCAGGTTATGGTTTATGGGGTTGTGTTGGAACTGAACAGATGTGATAACTGAGGCTGTGTGCACAGTATAGATATGGACACTCAGGTTATGGTTTATCAGGTTGTGTTGGAACTGAACAGATGTGATAACTGAGGCTGTGTGCACATGATAGATATGGACACTCAGGTTATGGTTTATCGGGTTGTGTTGGAACTGAACAGATGTGATAACTGAGGCTGTGTGCACAGGATAGATATGGACACTCAGGTTATGGTTTATGGGGTTGTGTTGGAACTGAACAGATGTGATAACTGAGGCTGTGTGCACAGTATAGATATGGACACTCAGGTTATGGTT
>JAIPMN010014535.1:0-26018 GCA_020650975.1 Apostichopus californicus | reverse complement strand
TTCAACGAGGCGCAGCCGAGTTGAATGGAACAAATTACATCTTTCAACGAATGAAATATTTGCACTATTGCACGAATGGAAACCATTCATTATTTGTTTTATACAACACTTTCAAATTTGGATATAATTGGATGTAAAATGCACTCATGCAACAGATTGTTTTGAACAGACAGGTTTCTCTGCTCTCTTACCATTGAAAAAAGTGCTATCAAAAAAGTACAACGCATGGTTCTATTTCATAGCGTGCAATAGAGCGGATTTTGCATGCAATCGACGAGCAATTGACCAATCAAATGGCCGGAATATAATTAGGTGTTGTATAATAGGTGATAATTCATTCTTTCCCGTGGCATGAAAATGTTCGCTGCTCGCCCCAATGAAAAGAAATATAGGCTAATTTGAGGTTCAAATGATGCTGTAAAGGAGGTTTTATACTCTATTATGCTAAATGCTAAAGAAATGATGGTTGCGAAGTCAAAATTTGATGCAAATTTTTTTATGTATACTTGACAATTACAATGCGGTTTTTTCGGACGCTTGTGCGGGTCAGCGGGTTTGGGTGTTAGCATGCGAGTCTAATTCCCGCGAATTGCGGGTCAGTTGGGAGCTCTGCATTTAATTTTAAACCAGAAAACGAAAAGGTTTAGACTAGTCTACCACTGCTATTCCTCTCGATTTTTTTAATTTCCAATCATATGATTTAGCGGATGTTCGGAAACATTTTTTGGCTCACCTTTGGGGGGGGGGGGCTATGGCCCCCCCTTGGCCCCCCTTGGATCCGCCAGTGACGTCTTGCAAACTAGGATGAATGGTGGGCCGTGCGCAATACTTTATTCGTCGCATAGATTAATTAGCGGCGCGAGTACAGTATATCATTACAAATACCTCAGAATTAAGCATGAGATGAGTTCTACAGGAACAATAACACTGGTAAAGGGGTATTGACATCACACATAAACATAGAAGAGACCATGATAGTTTCACTGATATTTTCTTCTTCTTCATATTATTCATTTCGGAAGCATTTCAATTGTGGTATTAGACTACACTTAATTGGATTTTAAGGTATTGAGAATAGGTGAGAATTAAATCGTTGGCAGTGATGATTGGCATAAATATTCAAAAGAAAAGCAATATTTACCATTAAGGTAACTATCTTATCGATTTTACTTCAAGGGACTGAGCGGCCCATCCCCTTAGGTTAATTAAGATGGAGCATTATCCAATCCAAGTTAATATAAATAAAAGTGAAAAATACAATAAAAAGGAACATAGTTCACATAACATCTGAAAATGCACCCTTTTAATACCACTGCCATAACAGTTTACCTGCCTCTGTAATTTTAATAGGCTCTCGCGGTAGATGGGGGGGGGTAGGGGATTTGAGCTGAGGGAGTGACTCTTCCATGCTCATTCCTTTGCTAGGCTTGGCGAGTTGACTCCGTAACACACAGGTTATTGATGGCCAAAAATGAATGGCAGTCTCTAAAGGGCGGATTTTCAAATGATATATTCATTGTCACACTGCAAACAAGACTTCCAAGTTTTTTAGTTGCTGAATCAATTAACGTGATCACCAAGGTTCTTACACTCGTGTCGACATAATGACAAGGTTTTCATACTTTCTTTAGACCTCAAATGACCTTTGACATTCAAAAAAAACAATAGGGGTCTTGTAATCACTATGGTGGATGTACACACCTACTTCGAAGTTGCTTTAAGCTTTACAGTAGGAGTCACTGTGAATACAAGGGTTTAGACTTTGACCTCTGTTGACTTCAAATGACCTTTGTCCTCCACAGAAAACAACAGAGTTCTTGTAGTCATTACAGTGAATCCACAGACACACAAATGCCATCACCATCACACAGGGTTCCTCTTGCTTTGGCAAAGAATAAAAAAAGGCCCAAAATGAGAAAGACCTGACAAAGTGTTTCCTAGTCTCACTCCTTTAAAAGTTTGATCACATCACTCCTGTACTCCGTTCATTGCATTGGCTTCCCGTCTCTCAGCGCATCCAGTTTAAGATCCTACTTCACACCTACAAAGTGATCAACGGGTTTGCCCTCAACATATCACTGACCTTCTTACCCCTTTGCGTCGGTCAACTACAGTTACGCTTCGCTCTTCCTATCATGTGCATTTGCAATAAACTCCTGGTCCACGTACCCGCACTCGTTATGGCGATTGTGCCTTTTCTGTCGCTGCGCCTTCTCTTTGGAACGAACTCCCATTTCACGTTCGTGACTCTCCCTCCCTTTGTATTTTCAAGAGACAACTTAAAAAAATCTGTTTGATTCCTAGTTTATTTTTTCCACCTTGGTTTCCTTTATCTCTTTCCTACTTTGTAAAGCGCTTTGAAACGCTGTATTAGGCACTATATAAATGTAATTAATTATTATTAAAGTGTACACAATCTTTTTTTGGCAACTTTGCTGCAACTTTACAAAATGTCAAAAAGGTGAGAATTTCACAAGCTCAATTGCTGTATAATAGGACAGTGGATCTCAACCCAGGAAAGCAATAATAAGCAAAAATATAGGATGACAGAAAATATAGGATAACCGAAAGTGTAAGATTGGAGGGCAAAGAAGTGTTGTGTTATACATGCATCTATATAACAATAATTCATTTTATTAAATGGATAAAAAAATAACTTTATAACAATACTCAGCAAGTCAGCCATCCAAAGACAGCTAACATAGCATTCAAAAACCCAAAATAGAGATATTCTTTAAAAGATAAGGTCAAATTTCAGTTCAACTGCACAAATAATAAAAACCCACAATGGTTTAGGATATCCCTGCTTCAAAAGCAACCGATCTTTTGCAAACCATTTAGGTAATTCTAAAAATAAGGTCAATATTTATAGCCATTATTGAGGTTAGTGTTTTCCAACATTATTGGTAGCACACGACTCACTAATTGTCCCTTTTTCTATCGCTGCTTATTTTGCATTTCTAACTTGAAGTAAATTTGACCAAGTCAAGTTACCTTTACATGCAATTGAAAGGCCCTTGAACTTACCCTAGCCATCCTTTCCCCCCTCAGTTTCCCTGTTCATTATTTGATCATTCATGTAAGGAGTATAACGAGTATTAAGCCAGATGAAACCATGATGGTAATGGCATCTTTTACAAATGGCACAAAGTACAGGAATGGGGGTGTGAGGATGCACATGCACCCCTCCAACCTTCCTTTCCATCCCTACACACAAAAAAATTAAAATAGTTACTAGCACAACCTTGGGTGCAGACCTATGTTATAGCCTAAACATGCCTAAACACACATCAGGGTTACACCCCAATCTATTTAAAATCCTGCATCTACCCCCTGTTTACAAGTAAACAAATAGTGTTATGACTTTGAAGATGTCATGATGTTCAGTTGTATTAGTATTTTCCTAATTTTGTTGTTGTTATGCAGTTATGCATCACTTGGCTTGTCTTGATGCTGTGACAAAAGCGACCTTTCATCTATTACTTCAAAATTGATCTTCTTGAAATATACTTAAAAGGAGGGACTGCTTTTCCTTGGACAATGGCAGGAGAGGTGATCTTGGGTCGCCTCCATAGTAACCAAACTGTTCCATCGCAAACTTAAGTCCAGGTACCCCAAACTTACTCGTGACCTGCAAGGATAAAAAATATCATTTCTGAATAGGTAATAATTAATTATGCTTTTCCTCTTCTGTTTTTGTATATAAGAAATAAGAAGTCAGGATCTATTAAAAATTTAAAAAAATGTTCATGTTTGCCTTGCTATAATGTTTTGCAGGCTACATTAAAACGATTTATAGAAAACTTTTCAAGGAAAACAGAATTGCCACTCCAATCCTATCATACTTAAAATCGACAGATTTTCTGAAACTGTTCTTATGAATGTTCCTACTCTCCAAAATATTCCCGAATATTTGGAAGGGTAAGATTAGATCATCAAAAGTTTCTAGAATAATGCTCTAAGGGGGGGGGGGAGGCAGGGGGAGGAGGAATGACCTCTGATGCTGCATGGCAAACTCACAATAAAATATAAAATATTTTACCCCCAAATACTACTCTCTGCATGTGCAGATGTAGACCTAATTTTAAGTTCGACTATGCCTCGCAATGAACCATTTCACCTCTCAAATTTGATTTTTCTTTCTGGGGGAAAGACCCTCCTACATGGGAGCCATGGTCAATGACCTCAGGGCCATATGCCCTTTCTTTTTTTTGCAATCCTGGATCTGACCCTGCTCTGTAAAGAAAACTGTGACCACAATAAAGTAAGAAAAGATATCTTACAGCTGCATTTGGACCAATTAACTTCTGCTGGAGTAGTGTTGCAGCTGCTATGTCGCCAGTCCTGCACAGCTCATAGAGACGACAAACTTCTTCCCCCAAGACGTTAGCTAAGGCACATATTCCACCCGAAGCACCTGTAGGTGTCAGAAGGAGGTGTTTTAAATGATAATTACACCCACCCACCTTCCCCCTTCCATTTATACTCTTTCCAGTAATAAATTTAAATTATGCAAAACCACTCTTGTTGCCCATGACAACTGAGAACACATTACCCACAACAAAACTCATCCCTCAAGACTTTAATATCCACCATGACACACTTCCTAAAAAAAAGATGTGTAAAAACATATTTTGTTTCCCATGACAACTTAAAACATATCACCCACTGTTCCGATGATAATAAGAAAGCGATACAAGTTTAAATGATAAAATGAATTTCAAATGAAAAGGGTATGTAAATGGTACATAATGGGGTAACACAGGGTAGATATAGACATGGTGGAGAGGCTCACATGCAATAGATTCTTACAGTGGAACTGCACCAGTTACTTGAATGGATACTTAATCTTACCCATCATTTGACTGACGTATGGTTGTTGAACCACTCACCTATGACATGGGACTGTAAGATGTGATCTGCTGAACCGGCCAGGACAGTGAAATCCTCCCCTTTTGTCCGGTGTACGATGTGACCGATTTTAGCAACCTGTGGGTCAGTGACAAATTGAACAAGTCACAAGTATGTGTCTGGGAAGGCTCAAATAATCGTGGTACAAGTAACTTTTCTTTCTAATTTATCTCTCTCTTTTTTTGTTGCTGGAAGAAACAATGAAATAATTAGCTATTAGAGTATCAGTAAACCTAACATACAGATCTTTTGCTTTGCAATCCAAGGTCATTCCTGGTTATATGAGTCTGGAAACTTATAGAAGTTTAGTTCAGTCACAACTTAAGCAATGGGACACCAAATATAAATATTTATCAGTACCTTCCACCTGTGCTGCAGGAATTTTAGATATATGACATGTAATTAAAAAAAATTTTTTTTTTTTTAAAAAGCATTAAAAATATTAACAAGACTTCTTAGTTCAGTAATTGAATTGAACTCCTTTCAAAAGAAGAAAAAAAAAAGAAAGAGAACAGATTTGACAGAGACCAAAACTTACATTCCCACTACTCTCCTTTAAGGCAATGATGTTTTTATGTTTTGCAAGAGCCAGGATCGCCTCCACAGTCAGCTCAATAGTGGTGAACTTTGGGACGTTGTACAATATGACTGGTACTGGACTTGCGTCTGCGACCTTTGACAATAAAATGGTGAAAGCACGATCTTAAATTTATCCAATCAGGAAATTTGTACTAAAAGTAACTTCTGACATAATATGCACAGGTTTTTCATTTTCCAACTGTTATCCACCAATGTCTGATTAGATTATATGTCTTTTCACACCTTGTTTGGCAGTCTACGAGATTCATAGAATCATATTTTCTAAGACATGATGATCCATTTTCAGATGTGATGTGAGATAAATATATAAATCAACAGTGACGACGCAAAGCTTTGGAAGCATCTTACAGAGAAATCTGCTGGGAGAAGGTTTTTAACGTGAATCTTTTTTAGAGACTGTGCCAACTATGCTAATTATGGAACGTGCAAGAGTATTCAAAATGAAGCATTCATGCAGAAAGAGACTCTATCATTTGAAACAACCAAACTTAGCTTTCCGGAGATTTTTCCGCAGAAATGGAGCTGCCTTCAGAGTAATGGTAGTTTAAGTTGATGTATTTTGCTTAATTTTTGTCTTTAACCACATGGCCATCATTGCTTATTACTAGCTCTTAATAATAATGTCACACCCATCAGCCAAACCTACTGAAAAGGTAACAACCATTTTGACTGATACCTTTACAAAATGGTTTGTGAGTGCTTCTGATGTCATTCCGCCCTTATAATAGGATGGTGTAATCACCAGCACTGCATCCGCACCGACTTCTGCCATCCTCTCGCTCATCTTGATCGTACATCTCGTAGCTGTTGATAAGAAAATAAAAAAAGATACACATTACACAAACCAGAATATTGTATACTAGCTATGTAGGTAATGGAGCGGTGGCTAAGATGCAAGGAGAATGGGCCAAGGAGGAACAGGGCTGCAACTGCATATATACAGGGTGGCACCTGCATATAAACAGGGCTGCACCTGCATGTAAATGGGGCTGCACCTGCATGTTAATGGGGCTCCACCTACATATAACATGGTGGCACATGCATATAAACAGGGCTGCACCTGCATGTAAATGGGGCTGCACCTGCATAAAAACAGGGTGGTACCTGCATATAAACAGGGCTGCACCTGCATGTAAATGGGACTGCACCTGCATGTTAATGGGGCTCCACCTGCATATAACAGGGTGGCACATGCATATAAACTGGGCTGCACCTGCATATGAACAGGGTGGCACCTGCATATAAACAGGGCTGCACCTGCATATAAACAGGGCTGCACCGGCATATAAATGGGCTGCACCTGCATATAAACAGGGCTGCACCTGCATATAAACAGGGCTGCACCGGCATATAAATGGGCTGCACCTGTATATAAACAGGGTGGCACCTGCATATAAACAGGGTGGCATCTGCATATAAACAGGGCTGCACCGGCATATAAATGGGCTGCACCTGCATATAAACAGGGCTGCACCTGTTTATGAACAGGGTGGCACCTGCATATAAACAAGGCTCCTCCTGCATATAAACAGGGTGGCACCTGCATATAAACAGGGTTGCACCGACATATAAATTGTGCTGCACCTGCATATCAAAGGGCTGATAAAGACTTGAAGAGATCTGATGAAGATGGAGGGAGGGGAAGCATTAGGGCTTGCTAGAGATATGACCAGATATGACCAGAGATATGACCAGAGATATGACCAGTGCAAACAGAGGTGGAAGCTAAAGCCCTGCACTTTTAGGACAAATGGGTTGGTGGAAGAGGAAGGCAAATTGAAAGTGGTGGGTAAAGAATGAGACATTATTATCAAATATGATGCAAATGTGGAAAAATTTGGCAAAACTCAAAACTATTGGTTTAACTTTAAGTCTAAATTATGTTTGGATATTGCTTACCTCATTAAGTAATTTCTTGTATCCTATATAGTTTATGGAACTGACATCTTTGTGAATTGCATTTAATATTTCCGAGTTAGACATGTCAAAATTTGACTTTGGTTCGTAAACTTAGGTGTTGACTCAGTGGCGGAGCGTCCATACAGTCAGGGGGGGCGGATGGTGGCGCTCCGCTTAGATAGTGTCGAAAGCGCCCCTACAGACCATTCTCGCCCCCTCTGAGCAATACCCCTGGCTCCGCCACTGTGTTGACTTTGCCTGTGCCTACAACCAAAGGACATGGTGCCCTTTCATGTCATATGCCTGGTCACTTACATTCACACCCAGCTCCTGCAATGATGAGTTTGTCCTTTGGTAACCAACTTCGGACCTTCTTTACCATATCAATTCTTTCATCTGTTGTCAGGAATGTATACTCTCCATTGGAACCATGCACAGTTAAACCTACATTGGGTGCATGGAATGAGGAAAAAAACAGAGAAAATTATATTACTATTTATGGAAAGTCTCATGGATCTGATTTCCAGGATGAAAAATAGGAAACAAGTGTGTAAATACTGTTACATGTCCACAGCCACGTTGTTACAAGTTTGTTGCATTTCTCCACAGAACAACATTTCATAGCAGAGCAATGACGACGACAACACGTTTTGCGCATGCCCCATATGAGGTCAGAGGTCACACCATATGAATATATTTATGTTTGAAAAGATTCTGCACTAATATAACAATGTCAAGTACTTAATTTGAGCTTTAAACAAAAAAACAAATAGATGCCATGAGCAAAAACTTTATTGACAGGAAAAAGAGAAGTATCCAGGAAGTCATGACAGCAACAGTACATGGGAATTGTTTTATTAAAGAAGTCGTGAAAGTGCAAAGAAATTTCTGGTTGGCCCTCTATGATTAGCCTTGTTGTTCTTTTTCCATCTTTCAAGCACTTCAAACAGTGACATATTAATTTCTGTTCAATATCATTCAGCTTTCTTCTTATAAGGATAGGAAAGACTTCATCATATCTCTTACAATTCTTTCTTCTAATTATTACATTATCTTGTTGGTTCTACAGGATATCTTTCTTCTTGGACACTTCCACTTTACAATACTATATTAATTATTGCTGTAAATAAATCTATCAATAAGTGAATTAGTAAAAGCAATTGAAAGTCCATACATTTTTTGGTTATATAGTACAGTACCTCTAAATGGAATCTTGCTCCACTTTTCTACATTTCTCTGTAAAGCTGTGTAATCAATCTCTTCTTTGTCATCAAAGGGGGTAGGGATTGGTGGATATATTCCTTCCAGGTCTAATTTAGATGAAGCTGTGCTCATTGCCTTTTGTCTGCTTTGAGCTACGGCAGTACCGATGACCGTCTTCAACGACTGCTGTGCACAACGCAGCATCTTGAAAAAATGCTGAATGAAGGGAAAATGTTGTGCAGTCCAGAGAGATCATTTTATTCATGAGATAAACCAAGTACTTTAAGACATTACAGCTATTCCTTTTGCACTTTGTATTACGTAACGTAGCTATTAAAAGAGGCTAATAATATTCAGTTTGCATCAGTTCAGTTCATGCAACAAAAAGAAAGAAAAAAATGAAGAATATCCCAGTAGAGTGTTTTAGTTGCAAAGTCAGTAGAATTGGTTCATTTGATCTGTGAGAAAAATATGCTGCTGAAGATATTTTCCATCCTTATTTTGAGGGTTTAAAAGGTGTCAAATACAGCCTCTGCAACATTTTCTAAGCATATTCAAATATGGTATCCTTTTCTGTCAAAGGGAAATGTCCACACATGTGGCAACTTAGGAAGTAAGTTTGCCAAGCCTGATTGCAAAACGATGTACAACCCATATACCTTAGAGGCTAATTTATTTTTTCATGCATTATTTCATATAGGTACAGTAAATTGAGATTAAATCTGACTCTTTCTCCCTGCAATGATTAACAACACCAAACCACAAGGCGGTCATAATTAATGAGTAAGCTTATTTTAAAATGCCATTCGGGTTCTGTAGAATCAAATAGAGCACATGTTTTGCCCACTTTTTCAACATGTATCAGTCCTTCATAACACAGTCTGTTGCCTGTTTGATAACAAATATTTCATAAAAAACAAAATCTCTGTGAGTAATTTCAATTATACCTGTTTGATCTCCCCCGTTCATAGAGACAGCTTGAACATAAGCTGTGACTGTTTACAACTTCAAATGTGAAGTTCCTTCACGACTAGCAGATAATGGAAATCAGAACATTGACTATAATTTAACAGCCTCTGGTTCACATGAAAAGCATCATGTTGCACCAAGTGATGAATAATATTTCCAGTTAACATCACATATTTTGGCTTTGCATTTTTGATCTGTGAGTAGATCCTTGTTTCTGAATGAGGTGTTCTTGTACTAATGTTTTACCAACATGGTAGAAATATTGAACCAACTGGCAAAACCTTCAAACATTCGGTGTAGGGAATAACCCTTGATATCAGCATGGCCTAGAGGAATTGGGAGCGTCAAAGACAATATCATGTCCACGGAATTCTTGAAAAGAAAAATATGTTCACCTTTACGTTATTAGGGGTTAGGCCCCATCATTTTGCATCCCTTCATATTGTAAAGTAGAAATGCTGTGAACAAAATCACAACAACATTACACTTACTGTAGGGCCTAGCTAGAAGACTACAGCTCTATAATTGGATCACTTGTGACAGTATTAGCCAGCCTACTGTACGTACATGGATAAATGATTATCTACTACTTTTTTAACAGACACGCTGAAACCATTGAGGCATAGGGTATAACTAGTATAAGCCTAGCCTAAGTTAGGCTAGGCCTATAGGCATTTAGGCTCACTTTGGGGGTGAGGTCTTCGGTACTGGGGGAGGGGAGGGGGTTATAGTGAGCAGGAGTAGCTTAAGAAGTTCCCTGTAGGCCTATTCCTTTATCCTTTCCATTGTCACTGTTTATCCTATTGTTTTATAGAATTATACCGATTATGTATATGCACTCAAGCGTGCAACTGTATGACTGTTGTACGCTATGATGACTGAAATAACTATATAATATGAAGTGAGAGAAGCACAAGCAGACGCTGAGTGAAGTTGCAGTCTCTCTTCATCTACAGGCCAACACTAGGCTAATCTAGTAACTCCCAATGATGCATATATCCATGTAGCATTGTCGAGGGTAGTAAAAATAATGAAGGATTCGAGCCTACAAGAAATGTTACATTCATGAGTTGTACTAACTAAAACAATAGAACGCCAACAGAATTACGAACTTTTGCAACAGTTTCAAAGTCGAAGAGCCTCCCGAGCTTCAGTCTCTAACTGATAGTAGTTATGAGCGGTGGCACACGATGGTACACACACACCGGACTGATTTTCTTTACTGTTTGCTTCACAAGGCACCCTCGAACGGAATAGGTCAGAATTAACATGTGACACCTCTTTTATTTACCACAATATTGGCAGCCCCTGTGGATGCGACGAGGGTACGGTAACGGAAATTACAAGTGTCACGAGGAAGCTTGCTAGGGCTAATGACAAAATGACTGGTGTATTCGATAGGCTAGTAACACCGACTGGCCTGCAGCATCTGCCAGAGCAGAATATACGTTCTTATATTCTTCTCTATGGTAGACCCCAACTTTAGCACGCTATCATGGAAAAATTTCTTGAGATTACGTAATCGACCTTCCTTGGTCGTAAAATGACCTCTTTTTACCAATTAGTCTGCAACGCCTGCCACATATTTTTTCTTGTATGAGAGTCTTTTTATGAACGCTGATTAACTAAATTTTAGACATGAACATATACTTCCACATAGTGTTTACACAAAGAGCCTAATGGTGTTAAGAAGCTATGCCGGCTAATTGTAGAGCCTGAGGTCGATTTACGACCGTGGCAGGTCGATTACGTAATCACAAAACTTTCCTAGCTATAGCGTGCTATAATTGGAGGCGGTGAACTCAAACGATCATTGACCTCCGCCCACAACATTATGCTTCTTGTACTCAATATGTAGTACAATCACATACCAATATGCAATCTGTCCAAGCTTCCCTTGCGATAGTATATTTAGGAAGGTGAGTTAGTTTAAAGAGGCAGGTAAGAGGGGAGCGAAGTAAATGTTTGGCGTTTAATTGTTGACTTCAAATTACCTAATTCTGACCTCCACCAAAATCAAAGAGGCTTCATTCATACCAAGTATGAGATCTGCCCAAGCTTCCAATATTGATATCGGATACCATGTTTACAAGGTTTTCACAATTTGACCCCAAGTGACCTTTGACCTCCACCAAAACAATAGGCTTCTGGTACTCAACGTGGTACTTCTACACACCAAATATGAGTTCTGCCCAAGCTTACCATCTTGAGATATCGTGTTTCCAAGTTTTCACAATTTGACCCCTGGTGACCCCAAATGACCTTTGACCTCCACAAGAAACAATTGCTTCTTATACTCAATGTGGTACTTCTACACATCAAATATGTAATTCTTCGACGACATACGCCACATGATCATGAATGCAAAGGTTACGATTATCATCGAAACCAAAAAGCAACGACATAGGCTATATGATACTGGCGGGAATAGGCATTTTTTTTTACAGAACAGTACGTGTAATATATGCCAAGATATCGCATACCTAGCATAAGCCAAGATATATAGCCTAAGCATACAATTTGATTTCTAGTCTGAACAATTAGTTTGACACGTCTGGTGAAATAAAAGTTGCGTGCGTCGTGTGGAACTTCATTGTCGTATTTAATAAAGACATAACTAACATTAGATCAATAAACACATAAATGAGATGCGTGTACCATAGAAAAATACCCACAATTAAGGTACATACCATTATGTGTTTGTAAATGTTTTCGAAGGAGTGTAAGAATGCCAACCCCTTAAATACCCTTAAATGTTTTATCCAGAATTTCTTATGCTCTTACTTTCATTTCATTGATTGTTCCATGTTACATTTCATGCCGTTGCCAATTTTGAATGTATTTTTTCCTTTTCATTGCCATCTTATTGTTCACGTTTGTATTCTTAATATGATTATTTTAGTTTATATTCTACTTTAACTTTTGTATTTCAGGTCCTCGGGGAGATTAGCTTTATGCTAACCGAGTTTACCCTTTAATATTGAATGAATGAACAAGAGCCAGTGCCGTGCCCAGGATTACAAAGGTGGGGCCCAATTTCTGACTGATTTAAGGTAGGGGGTAAATGAAGGATTTTTAATGAAGAGGATGTTGTCCTCGAGTCATTGAAAGTACCTCCTATGGGAATGGAACATAAAAATTGGTGAATTGACGAAATAGAAGGGGGAAAAAAAATCAAATTTTAGAGACAAAACATACGTTATACTTTCGGGATGAATTTTCATAAGTTTGCGGTAAAACTCGCATTTTATTGGTAAATGTTACACTTTCGAGATGGGATATAAATTATATCTAACACTATATGAGATAAACTCGAGAAATTAAGCCAAAAAAACGTTTGTGATATAAAGTCACCGTTTTTTTCGAGAAGAATATTCAAATTCCAGAGGCTGCATGGAGAGGAACGTTACCTTCCCCTCCCCGCCATCTATATGGGTATATACACCACCCCCCCCCCCACACACACGCAAAGTTTTGGTTTAAAACAAAAAACACCTCAAAAGTGCTTTTTGTTTTCACAGACTAGAATGAAGGGGCCCTATTCTGTGGTTGTAAAAAAAAATGTCCATTCGTTATTTAAATAGTGACCTTTTGTTGAGAACTCGATATTGGAAAACTGGAATTTGTGGTGTAGGCCTATTGTGGCATTGAGAATATTGTGGTTTGCCACCTCAAATTGTGCGGCCCCACCCTCCCAGATTTAATCATCTTTCTCCGCATCTGCAGTTATTTTACGGCCACTAATATATCCAGAAAGGGTCCTCAATCGGGCCCTCTCCGATGATATTGCGGTCGATATGCACAGTAGCAAGCAACGAATGCCTTATATCCTTCAATTTTAAAGGAAGTAACGGTCTTTTAAGGCTAATTTTTGATGCACACCTAATACCACAAATTCAAGAAGAGGGTTTTCCACGGAGTTGCAGATCTCATCTCTTCCATGACGGAAGTGCTTGATCTCAATAGACCGTTGTCCTCGACTGCATTAATTTAAAATTAATCTCATCAGTCTCATCATGTGGTTTAATGCCTTTTCCCTACATTTTGACAAGAAGAAATCGGCTATTTTAAGTTTTTTTTCACCTATGACCTTATACCTATGGCATCTTAATTAACACAGGCCCACGTTTACATGATCAGCAATTACCCACTAAGAACTTGATCCGACTTACAGTTGAGGATTTCATGACACACTTTTCGCACAACCATAGGCCAATTTGACCTTTGACCACAATTGAATTTTGACCACGACCTTCAACACCTAAATCTGCCATATTTCAAAATTTGTCTCATCATTCACTACATATGCCTTTCTTAATGCCTTTTTCATACATGCTGACAAGCAGAAAATGGTTAAAACACACTATTTTTTTTGGTTTCTTGACCTTTAACATATGACGTCATCAATCACGCAGGTACAATTGTACATGGTTGAGCCACAAAGTTTGAACTTGATCGTCGTTACGGGCGAGGAGGAGTTCGGGACACACTTTTTGCTCACTCACACACACACACACATGTTTGTATTTCATTCCAACCGAGGACCCCATTGTATTTTCCATTGTTCAAATCCACGTACCCTAACCTTAACAGTACCCCATACAATAGAATTCTTCCGAGGACGTGGTGATTCTTTAGAAATCACAACCGAGGACCTTAAATTCTTTTGTTCAAGTCCTCGGTCCGGTCAGATAGAAAAACAAACGCACAGGCACACACACCTACACACACACCCTTCCTCACATTTTTGATGTAGAGTGCAGTACAATATCTCATCTCCTTATACATTGCATGTAGAGGTGAGATAATTATACGCATAGGCTTACGCGGTTAACATTGTCGCAACCACCATTTTTTGTTATGGCCATTGAACTCCAACTCATCGTCAGCAAATAAAAGGCACGTATAAGTCAATTAAAACAAGCCATGCATAAACCAGGTGTCACTTTTGTGTATAATTTACAGATATGGACATTGGGTGCGACCTAAGGGTTGGTTTATCCTGTAGTCATCGCTGCCATAGGTAGGCCACTGAATTGGGCCAGTTGGGGTCGGCCACCACTGCTGACCTCAAGAGGGTAGCCTATATAACTTCAATTGTAAACATGTGCGTGCAGTACGTGCGATATGTTTGTTGCATCGTGCCTAGGCGCGTAGTCTAAGCGCACGTGAGGACACGGTCAGCCTAATCTAGTATTAACTAACTTTACACGACATTAGAATTTGACTGATTGACAATGAGTGGTATGCTTTCTAGGCTAAAAGTCGTATAAAATGGACCCCACCACTCCCCCCCCCCCCCAAAAAAAAGAAAGGAAAATTTCACAATAATTTGACCACTGTTAAAAGTATGATTCTGGAGTCAGGACTCCAAGCCTAGATATGTTCAGTGTAACTGTAAGGTTCACAAAATAAATCAGTCATGTTAACTAAAACGGGGTATTGCAAAATTCCATAGCTGATAATAAATTCCCGCATTGGAAATCCGTGTTTACTGAGATATTCAACTCCGTGGATTGCCATCTTGTTTCTGCAATTCTAAGTAAATATTTGAACATACGGTACTCCAGCTCCTGACTTGCTCCTATAATTTTACAATCGCGTAATTGGCTATACAACTTTGCATCGACTTTATATCGCTTTCTTTTTTCGCTATTCGCCAGTAACCATAATCATAACTCTGCAGCTACTTTTCGTTATTGATGAATATAATCCAAACCTTACAATTGCATCAAAATATAACAGCATACAGACTACAGAGCGAGCAACGAAAGTTTCAAAACAAATGAAACGACTTAAACAAGTCAACGGTGAAATTTCTTATTCCTAAAAATGTTTCAAATACATCTTCCTAATTCAGGCAATAACTTCTGGAATAAAGAATACGCAATTAGCTCTTGATATGAATTTGGAACCGTAAAACGTATTAACTTGAAATACCACCATCCATAATATTTCTGGCCCTCAGCAAAATAATTGTACCTGGCAATATTGCATTGTGGGGGTAAACCTGCCATATTGGAATTTTTACATGGCAGCAACGCCCAGCAAGCCGACAAAACACGGCGTTTCCATTGTTAACAACGCTAAAGTGGAAGCTAAGTTTGCCTTAAACTGAAACTAGAAGCATATTCAATAAAGGAAAGGGTATTAAAAAATGAGTTCGATGGACAGTAAACGGTCAAAAAGACGTCGGAATAAGCGTGGAAGTGCTAAGGCCAGACAGAAAATATGTAATGTTAGCGGGGGATCCAACGTTAGTGTTGTACACAACAATGTGGATTCTTTCTCTCAATCACATGCTCAGGTAAACATGGAATTGTGATCGGTTTTAATACGTGTATTTCAGAGGTGACAGTTTTGCAGAAGTCTCATATGGTTGTCGAGCAAATATGATGAATGAATCATTTTAGCCAAAAAACTACAAACATGACGTCGTTACTAATACAATAGAATCGTAGCACAACACAGTAACCAGTGGACGTAGCCTAACGTTAGGCTGACTATACTGCGTGCAAACCAAAAACCTGGGCCTAGCCTATTGAAAACGTTACGTTAGGCTTACATGACCAACCTAGCATTGTATTGTATCCACTCATGTTCATTATAGGATGAAATATGTTATGTCCAGACCCTGTCCGCAAAAATTTAAACCTTAGATCCTCCATGAGGACCAAGTCAGTATCCACATGATCCCCACCCATCAGAATAAATGCTCAAGTCTCAAGCTGCATGAATTCTAACTTAGGCCTAGCTTGGACTATGCATTGAGTTCAAGCTTTGAATATAGTAGATAAATATTCTACGTCTGGAAAAATTCTGCAACCCACAGAAAATGTTTCTCATAACACTTTTGGTTCACCTCCCACAGTTTGCGGACCATCAGATTAGGCCTAGTATGGTGGTGCATGGTAACTATGCATGCCCCCCTCACCCGTCCCAACTCTGCATACTGTGTTATACATTCATGTAGCTGCACTGATAGACACATTAGTTGCTGTGACCATAAGTCAAAATTGCAACCACATTTCCATTCACAATTTTAGTCTACAAAGTCTTAACCAAGCAGCCAAATTTACCATAGTGAAACTAAGAAACATCAATTTTGAGACACTTTCGTTGATTATTCCATCCATTTAATTATATTAAACAGTAAACTTCAAGGCATGCGTGAAGTTAGAGAATTTTCTTTTGCTTCAAGTTTAACTCCCAACCTTTACAAGTGTAATTATTTCTATTTCTGGCAGAATCTGGCCATACCATATCAATGAAATCACATGGCTGAAAGATGCAACTAAACCACTGAGCCAAATCAGCGAGATAGTCATCACTGCTATACTTTATAGAACATTTATGCCCTTACTATTGTAAATTTACCATGTACCATAATAATCTCTACAGAATTTACCATGTACCATCATATTCCCTATAGCCTAGACCTATCTTCACTTTGGCTTGAGCATATAGGTCTATTTCAGTGGTAGGTATTAAACCACATACTTGGCAAACGAAACATTTCTACAACAAAGGTACAGTTTTCATGCTACTTCTACTATTTCTATGATATGGTGACCAGATTTTCAGGAATCCAAGGACATAAAAATGTTAATCCCCTCATGTTGACATCGTAACATTCATGCAAGGGGTAAACCTACATGTACACAATTTAGGGGACATCTCAGTCGTTGATGTTGCTATATATCAAGTGCTGCTAAACACTGTAGAGATATCCTCATAATACCTGTTAAAGGAGGACATTAGGACAATGTTGAATAAAACCTATAATATAATTTTCTTCAAAGTTTACAAGGTACTTGCTGTTCACACATCTGTTGGTAAGATTGCCATTTAAAATACTGCTGGTAGTTAAGGAATTTTGACAACATTTTGACATAAGAGCTTCTATATTGGTCTGAATATCACATTTTGACCTCGATTTTCGTTAACTGGATGATGACCAGATCATTCAATATTAGTGTCAGCCACTCCTTTCGTTTCAATGTAAAATGGATTCTGGTGGGCATTTCTGCAAAGTATGTGTTTCGTTTCGTTTTTATTTGGTTATTTAGTTGTACTAAAAGTATTGTTACTAATGCTATAGGTCCAAGGAAGTTTTGCAAAGACTATGCTGTGCACAACAAATAATTTACAACAGTAAGTCCTTCCTTATTTCTTTGTTTACTTTTATCAGCTCTCAGATAACCTGAAAAAGATGCCGAGTACCCAGCCAGTCTCTGAGTTGGATCTGGATAACATTCCACAGGTCAGTAGAAAAAGTAGATCAATAATAACTCTATCCTCAACCATAAAAGGCACTTAGTAACTCGGTTGCAGATGAATTGAAGGGCAGAGAAAGTTGCATTTGAGTTCACAATAAGTAGTGATGGAAATAGTCCGACAAATTTTCTCTGGGGTACCCGTTTCCTAATTTCAGTCGGTCTCCCGGGTACCGGTTCATTAAACATTCAACCTAAAATCCAACTTGTCCTATACTAGGGGGGAATGCATAAGCCTACTGTTACTACATTAATAGGCTATGCAAGCCTTCAAGGGCGTATATGATAAGACAGTAAACAACTGATTTATTTGGCATTGCTGCATATTTATACTGACCACTTATATCCTACAATTACTCTCTAAAGTGAACACATGACGATAGTTTTCCCCGCACAGAGTTAATTGTGTAAAATGTGGTTTGCGTGATTCCTTAATGCACTTGTTGGGGTATATTTGCATAAAATGTGCTAAAATTAATCAATGGGAGATGGTTTACAGTGCATTTTGCACATATCTTGCGCTAGGCTCATCAAACCTGTTCCTGCATTGCTGTGCACTCATGCTAGCGCTCCAGATGGTCCTGGCTATTTATTGATAAGTTGGAAGGTCCATATAAACTGTACATCAATCGACCCTTACTGTTAAATGGTGATGTCCGATGTGTAATTATGGACCAATCATGTGTTGCTTGATTCTATCAGACCTGTGTGGAAAAGTTCTGTTCAACATTGCCACAAAATTCAACAGGGGGGGGTGGTCAACTTATGAACTGCTCAAGAGTACAAAGGTCAAGTTTTGTAGCAGTAAATGTGTGCAATTATGCTATGCGGAGAGATTGCTTAGGCTACACTGTACAGTGTGCACATGTAAAAGTAAATGAACACAGTTGCTCAATCGATCTCAGGTGGGAAAGTAACAAATTTTCAGCCAATTTTACACTTCAACATCCAGATAGAATGGATTATCACCAAATGATGAAATTACGGAAGATACACATAAATTTTTCCTCCCTGACATGAATTCAAGTAAAGGTGTAACCAAAATGGAGAAAAAATGGTAGTGATTTTTACAAATTTCCAGACCAGGTAGTAACGTCTTGGACCGGTAGTATTTTTCTTGGACGGTCCCCTGGGTACCCATTTCCAGCACTAATAATAAGAAATATTTTGTAAATTATGTAGAACTGTGTGTAAATGAGTTTTTGCACTGGATAGTTAATACAGTTTATCGGAATCGGGCCAATTATTGCATAATGGGAAAATAATCAGCATCGGTAAAAGTTGCATGGAATATCGGTCATGTCATACCGATTATCAAAAAACATGTATGGAAGGTGAAAATATCAACTGATGTTCTAGGTTTGTTCTTTCACTACAAAAAATTCCATCAAAATTAGGGTGCCAGGGTCGCTGATTTTGGATCCCTCGTGGTTTGTGACTTCAAATTGTTCAAGGCACATTAAGCATGATAACAATATCAATTACGCGAATTAACGCACTCACTGTCTTGCACAGACTATTTTAAGGCTCGATGCTGCTCCTTTGTAAATAACGTTGCCAGCAAATTACTTTGCAGTAGCTTTGTAGTATCACTCACTAATTACAATGAGTAATGTGCTGCACTGTAGACATAACTGCGACTAGTATCAGCTGCTCTGTCCCGTTATGCGATCAAGTTTTGCCAATGTACAAATATCGGCGACAAACAAGTGATATTCAATTGAAATTGTGGCCTGGGCTTTCTTCTGCTTGTATGATGAAAAAAAGCCTGTCATTTACTGTAGACTAGCCTTCTTTTCATGTTTGCGACATTGCGACATTTCATGTTCATAATTTAATCCTTGATTGAACAATGAATGGATATATATGCAAGAGAATACACAGGAAACAAAAGAAAACACAACAACAATGGTTTCGATCACGTACTTTATTACTGAGTTTGTATAAACCGTATCTTTTCTCTTTATCAAATCTTCGGAATCGGCCCGATTATGAAAAAAATAATCGGTAATTGGTATTTTCTGTTGTAGCATATAATCTTTTGAACACTATTCACTGTATACCTGCCATGGCTTCATTACCAGAAAAAGGTGCATGAAAATGTGCGGAATTCTTAACATGCTGGCGCCCTTATAACAGTATGTGGATGAAGTGTAGGGAATTGTGGTAAGCCTACACACACAAAACTTTCATCACAAAGTCTGTGTCATACGGAAGAAAAAATCAAAAAGATTTTAAACAGTGACTAGTTTACAATGGTCGATGTCCTGTTCTGGAATCCCTCCGTCGTTCATTCTTTCATAGTTTCTCTTTTTCGATATCAAAATTTACTGAGTTATTTCAACTCATGGGGAAACAACTTTTGTCACATAGCCCTGTCAGTGCCACTTATAGTGCTAGTCTTGACTGAGTACAGTATACAGCAGGCACAACTCACAAACACCTGTATCGCTATTGCAAACTCTTGGCGAGCATCTTATCCATGTATGCTTTATATATGTACTAGACTGTCTTAGTGACTTCCTGTAACAAATTTGTGAAAAGCACATAATTTACGGTGCTCCTTGCGTACCTGTCTCCTCACAACCTCAGCACTACTCTACCTTGTCTACAGTGACACTGGTAACCTTTTAACACTGTGCACCCTCTATCACCGGACTCCGTCAGTCAAACAATTCGCAACAGCCTGCCCAATTCCCTCCCCTGTCCTCTTTACATGGTGACACTGAAAAAAAAATCTTTTTGGGTAAACATACACAGCCACAGTGCTTCCTGGGGCCCTGTTTTTCCCTGTTTGGTAACAAATATGTCAAACACTATGCATTTGTCTATGCGGTTAGGCTTAGCTTGAATGCCATAGTAGGGTAGTGTTACGAAAGTGTTGCTGTCACAAAGGGTACTCCAAAAGTTTTTGTTATAGATATGCTACTTAAGGTATATTCTACAAGGAACTACTATTGACTGTAAATTGTCTGTTTTCATAAGAAAGTTCAATCATATGTTTTGTTAAGATTTTCAGCCTTCACTTATTGTTAGGCCTTAAAAAAAAGTCACAAAAGTGGAAAACTGTTGTTTGGTTCATGCTGTGATCGTTCAAACTGCTGGGATAGTTCATTATGTGTAAAATGTGTGCTTGGGTTGGTTGAAAAATTGTTGTTTGGATCATTACCACATGTTTTCTCTTATCCTGTAGTATATACTACAGATGTTTTCATGGGAACATATAACATTAAGCATTGCCGACTAAACATGTGCACAGTACATACCACACACCTTTTCACGCCTTCTCAGAGCGGATCTCTATGGGATGGAAGGAGAGGAGAAATTCAATAAAAATATAATATAAAAACCCCCTCTTATAAAGTCCATAAGAACCAATCACATCATTCACAGTTAATTTGTTAAATGCTCACTGAAACGTTTTTTGTGGAAAATGTCCATTTCCATTTCAGGAAGAATACCATGGACTGTCAGGATAGAGGGTAGAGTTATGAGAAAGGAAAAACAACAAAATAACAAACAATAACAAGTATCTATTAAGACAAAGATCTTCCGTCTTCCTCTTTGTTCATATCAGTGCATTGGTTCTTGATTTTAAGAGCTCTGTCAAAGATGGGATGCAACAACACAGACTACATGTTTCCTGAAAAAGAGTTTTTGGTTTAAAAAAGAATGCTGTGTCATGTTTAAATGGATGAAAAAACCTTGCTATAAATACCAATTTCCAGGTGCCTTCATTCATAAGGATAAAATGTGCATTTTACGCCGTTTTACCACTTCTTGCATACATAGTGTGTGTCCTACATGTAGTTCGGTGACCTTTTATTTTATTTATTTTTTTTATTTTTTTTTTGGTGACAAATACCAATATTTACGGTATTGATGAGACGGTATATTGGTAAATCTGTTTTCTACCGTACCGGTGGACCTTACCAATACTCCAGAAAGATTCGCATCAGAAAAGAGCTATTAAGCTGCTGAATAATAACGATCTAGAAGTACAGTTTTTCGAATGCCAATCGTACGGAATGTTCCCATTTTCTGTCGTGTCTGTTTGTGGTTTTCCTCATTTTGGCCAAAATGGCATGCCATGGTGCCCTGAAATTTTCAGAAAAGTGCCCATTTCAGTGGTAAATTAATTATCCAATGCAATTTAACTTTTGATCCTCGATCTCTGCCTACTTGTATACAAAATAAAACAAAAACTATTAGCAAACTGCTTATCCACTAAAGTGCCTGTGTAAGAGAATTTGTAAAAGTAAGTGGGCCTGACGTTTCGCTCCTAGCAGGATCTTCTTCAGCCTACTTATATACAAGTCTTTTCTAAATGTCTAAATCAAACCCAAAACAATAAAATGTTGTTAGACACGGTATTACGTGAACTGTAGACTAAACGTATGTACATGAAGTGTCTTAATATGTATCAACAGTGATTGAAACGTACACAAACAGTACATATATAATAGTATGTAGAATTCCAGTTTCCTTCACAGTGTTTCTTCATAATTGATCATGATAATCAATACAGTGACTCAACCAAGGATAAAAGGCTTGAAAGCTTCCTGTTAATCTTGGGAGCTGTACAATGTTCTATCTATAGACCTAATGTGCTATTTCCAGTGGTGATTATGCATTACGTGTGCCAGACAATCAACCTGTACTCTCTGAGTCGGAGTGAGTCCTTTCACAGCTACAAACGGGTCATTGTAGCGAAATGGCAGGAAGGGGACATTGAAAAGCAATTTATGGCATCTGGTCTACATGATATTAAAAAAGTAATAATAATGATAAAAGCCGAAAAATAATAGATTTATCAGAAAAAGTGAAGACAGTTGCCAAAATTTGATGAGACCTTGATTATTGTACTTTAAATTATTTCCAATGTTGATAATATTATGGTTAAGTGCAATTTCCATACATACTGTAGCTGAGTTAAGAAAGGAGCTGTGAGGTCAACTGTATCACAGTTGAAATTGGGAATCCTGTTAAATAAAATATTAACTACTGTCAATTTGAAGGTACTGTAAGTATGGCCTAATCCAGGGAATTATTTATTGATTCGAATCTTAGTGAAGCAGTTTTGAGGTGTCTGACGCTGAATTCTGCCTCTAGTCTAATCCACTATAACAGTTCCTGACTGTGTGAACAAACTGCTTTAAATACATCTTTCCACAGTTTGTGTACAATGTGGAGTAACTTGACCATATTGTATATTATATTTTAAAATGTGATATGGGATAATCTTTTCCCTGCCATCATGTTTCTAGCTTGTTGGATTCCTAATGCTGAGTACAAGAGCCCATTTATTTTAGTTTAGAAGGGGGTGGGGAACTGCTTGTAATGCAAAATGCCTGTGTAGGCAAACGTATAAAAATCAGAGGGCCTGGCCAGAGAGCTGATATGGAGCCTGTAATTGAAAACAGAGGAGTAAATTGGGACAAGTGATAATGCTGGATATCTGGTTCAGCTGTCGAATGTAAAAAAATTCCTTTTCCAGGTCCGTTCGGACTTGTTATATCTGCACAGACTTATCTGTGGAGACAAACTTAAATTTGGGGTCACTGAGTATCTGTTACCAACGAGAATGAACTTTTTAAAAAGGAATGTAAACAACGAATGTAAATATCAATTTCCTTCTTTTCATGTACTATTCTGAGCATATTTTCACAAGTCTTGATAAAGGAAGAGAAATTGTCTTCACTTTTGTTATTGTTTTCTCTGATTTCATTTCCTCGTGGAAAAAACCCGGTCCAGCCGGATCCAAATACAGTATGTACAGGGAACATACAAATGAATAGAGAGCCTGAATTAGATAAATGGGCAGTAAGAAGTAGAGAAGCAGCAGATGGACGGGCTAAGAAAGGTTAAATTGATGAGTATAAAAGAGAAAGGGTCAGCAGTTGAGGTTATAAAAAAAGAGTAGGCAGATAAAAGAAAGGTGAAACTATGTAAGAAAGGAGATGTGGTGAGGATGGTAAGAAGCAGATGAGGGATAAAAAGAGGGGAAATTGGGAAAAAGTAGGATGGTGAAACAAATGGGTAAGTTTTATCCTTAGGTATCTTGAGAGGATGCGGTTGGATGGTGTAAAGGCTTGCATCCACAGTCTTAGCTAGTTGAGTAATTAGAGAAAAACAGGAGAAAAACTACCTATAAAATGCGTGAGAATGGCTGAAAAAAGGTTGACTGCAGCAGTGTAAAACACTGCGAAAAGTTGCACACATATGTGCATAAATAAAGACATCTAACAGGTTAAATGCTATTGATAACATACACTTATTTACACAAATGCCCCCCAACATAAGGCAAGCAGTACGATATGTGTCGATCCATTGAGGTAATTTCTCAAAAATTTGTTCAATTTTCCTACTGTAGATGATATTTTTTATTCTTATCGAACAATCAAAGTTCCTCTGATGTTGTCCGATAGACAAGTGCTTTTCATAAGATTCACACAAGAAAAGCAAGTTACGCCAAAATGTATCATTCCTGGGTCTACATGCATGATCCTATTAAGGCAATGAGTTTGGTAGACCAGTGCCATGTAATGAAAGTTTTTCAGCACAAGCGCAAAGTTGAGCGGTAAAAACACATTTGAGTTTTACATGCATAGAAAAACATTGATAACTACAGTCATATTACAGAGATTTGTTCCCAAATATTCAGTAGATGTTTTCCAATGATTTGATTGGTTGATAGTCTGTTACCAAGCTGTCTGCACGTACTGTATTCATATTCACAAATCCCTTTAATGCGAAAGATTCGATCACTGCTTTGTTACTTACACTGTGTAAACAACTGATCAGCCTATGTTATTGCTTAATATGCACAGTTCATAACATTACAATATTTCTTCACATTTGCGTCACAAAACATGGAAATGTTATTTTTACTCATGAGTGGCCGGCAATGATTTCTCATGCACTTGGCCTCAAAAAATGGAATGATCATATTTGTGTTAATCTTATCACAGTGTTTTAATGATTGTTTCATGAAACATGCTGGTCTGTTAAGTGTTTTCAACTTTTTGCCTTAGTAAATGTTCGTGCTAAATTTGTGAGTTGTTGGGTAGTTAGCACATGTTCTATTCCAGTACTTCAGTTTGGGAGTTTCCATGCCTATTTTGCATTGTAAATGATTTGCGTTTGCGTGTAGGCAAAAATTGGGGCATGATGAGCCGATCAGCAAAACTTCAAGTAAAGTGTACATTTCTTTAAAAACAAGAACGGCAAACAGAAAGTGTTTTTGTCGTAGTATTATTTGAAACTGCCTCTAAAATATGTAACATTCGGCTGCAAATACAACTTGTCATTCCCAAATACGTGTCCTTCTCATCTGGAGTGGAAGAAAATTTTGTCACTTAGTTAGTTTGTGTACAGTATGTACCATACATATGTTTTAAAAACCAGGTTTTTTGGGGTTAAAACCGGTTTCAAAATTGAAAACAGGCCGGTTTTCAGTTTGAAGCCACATGCTATGGTTTCTAGGCATGGGATAATCCTTTAAATTTAAATGCCACTGATGGAGGTGGATCTCGTCAATTAAGCACTCACTTTCTATTAAAACGCTACAGAGCAAAATTGTGCTGCTTAATGGAGCTATTAGTAATACAGTGTCGTGCAGCACGTATAGGAATTCATTGGACATTGTAGTATCATAGCTAATAGCTATCAAAGTGTGAGCATGTCAGAGTGGCCAGATAGAGAATTCCAAGCAGGGAATAATTTGTGTAGCAGTTTACATCTTATAAACAAATATCAGTAAGTACAGTACTTATTATAAAATACCAAAAATACTTAGTGAGCTTCATTATATGCAAAAACTGTCATACGTAATTGTAAATTTCTGTAAGATTCTGCAATTTTGCGTATCGTTTAGCTACAGTATGCGATATTTGATTATTCCCCAAAGTAATTTGGAGATGCAGAAAGTTCTGCAAGGAAAGTACTTTTAAAAAACAACTTAGGACTGCAATTTTTAGCATGCATGGTAAAATTTGGAGCCAATACTGATGAGATGAGCTATGAGCAAGGGTTGAAATAAGGATATGTGAACCAGGAGCCACTTTCTAAAAAAGTGGCTCCTGGTTCGCAGCAATTTCAGTAGGACCAGGAGCTATTTTCTCACTACCAGGAGCTAAAAAGGAGAAACAAAATTCAAGT
>JAIPMN010014532.1:0-13072 GCA_020650975.1 Apostichopus californicus | reverse complement strand
ATATATAAAAATAGAGAAACCAGAGAAATAAGGTATGACTCATAATTGACAAATGGGGAGTAATGTTTTAGAAAATATATTGGAATTTTCGGCCCCCTGGGACCTTCGTCAGCAATACTTGGCAGTCAAATGAAAAGTACAAAATGTAACACAATGAAACTATGACGCAAGATAAGTGTAAGTTGCATTGATGGAATTAGAACCAAATAAACCATGACTATACAGAAAAACATCATATATAGGCAATCTAATTAGTGAATTCTTCAGAAATACTAGCTTTCACGACAATGTACATCACCTTGAAGAAAATGGTAGGGCAGAACACCCCTCCCCCTAGTTGCAATAAAACAAAGGGAAAGGATTCACTGTCCACAAAAGTGGGGTGTATGCTAACCTTTAAATATATTAAGTGTCATCAGATATGGCATGGATGCATTCAAGGTCTATATCAGTTGTGAGTTAAAGTGACAAAACTATGTAAATAATAAGGGAGGTATCTCGCAATTTTATTGTGCAGTGGGTGTGCATACCAGGAGATGGAGAAGGGGTAAGGGTAGAGATTGAAGAGAAAGGAGAATGTGCATTGGATTTGGGTAACACTAGTAAATGAAATATTTAACACTTTTAATGGGAAATGTTTAATATAGGCAGAATTCTGGCCTTGAAATCTTATAGTCCAACAATATAGAAAACAGCAACAATATAGCGGAATATGAGTCCAAGTTGTTTCGTTCTGTCTTTTATATATATTTTTTAATATTATCTTTTATTTCACTTTCAGTTTGCTTTCCTTAACCTGCAAACCTATGGGTAAAATGTTTCATCAGTGAATCTGGCTCCACGAGACCACTAAGGCTTGACTACAACGCCTTTAGTCCTTCATAAATTTGTGAATGTCTCTAAACATGGTATTATCAGTGCAGGCTATAAAAATCCTAGTATATTTGTGCTAGACTGAGTAGTACTCCAGCTACTTGGAATGATTAGACAACAATGCATAAAGGATAATTTTTCAGACAGTTATTTCCATTTCGGTTGTTAACTGTACTGTTAAAAGTGCATACATGGTCATGAGATAATGAATTTCAATGTGTGACAATTTGTCAGGTGATTTTTTCTTGCAAAATGATGTTAACTATGGTTACAATACTGAATGCAAATGTTATATATTTTTAGAAAAATCCTTGTTAATCAATTGGAGTGAACAATGCAAGAACAACTCCTCATCAAAATGTTCCAATGAAAAATGAAGATTAACATTAAATAATTTCATTACAATAATTCAATACAAATTCAATATAATAAATCAAATTTTAGAATGAAGACAACTATACTGCCGGGTGATAATTAGCTTCAGTGACAACATGTCTCAACACAACACATGCAGAAACTTATAATTAAGAGACGAGAGCCAAAATAAGTGGCATACAATAGGGCATCGGTTATTGGTTTAATTAAATTGACAGATTTGGTTTCTTGCCGTTAATACTCCAATGAAACTCCAATGAAATATGTTTCAACCTGTTGTGACTTAAATGATAAAAACAGCAGGAGTAGATACTGCTTTTCTATTGTATAAACTTGTCAGTATCTTGATGAATGTTGTGAGTGAATGAGAGTCAATTGGTGATGACTGTTATTCAACAACTTGCTAATCCTTTTTTTCTTTCTTTTTAAAGTCTCTTTTTTGATTCCAGTGTGGCATATTCATGCCACTATTAAGAGGGGAAAATAGCCAAGTTCTCTAAGACAAAGGTGTTGTGTAAATATTGTGTATTGAACAATAAGTAAATTTTAATGAAAGATTCTTTGTAGAAAATTGGCAATGAACAGTCACATAATAATAAGAGAACAGCTAGAGTAAAAAGGATTTATTCTCTGAAAGATGGAAGATTATCCTGATGATCAGACATACACATTTTAATGAATCACTCATGGTAATGTTTGCATTGTACATATCATGTGACAACAATGTATCAATCATGTGTGTTATAAAAGATGAAAGACTGAGCTGAATAGTAAAGCTTGTGAAATTTACTTTAATTATTATTTGAGATTCTTCCAAATGAGCATCACATTTACAGTAGACTGTCAATATTGCATTTATAAAACATGAAAGTTTGTACTGATAAGAGATAACATTTCACATTAATGAATCAATGGTGGTAAAGTGATAGAAATAAACAGTGTTTTAAACAGCAGTGGAAATGGTTCTTGATTTCTTATTGTCGAGTAAGCTGAGATCCAGCCAAGGTCTTTGAACAGAATGGGCAGAATCTCTGTGGACCTCCTTGTCTTTGCTGAGGAGGTTGATAAGCTGTAAATTAGAAGTAAAAGAAATGACAAATTGCACTTAAACCAGGGTCGCAAAAGCATTGGTAATACTCACTGTCACCACACACTGCCCATATACATTCACTCTACACAGAGCCAATCATTAGCGATATAGACCCTGATAAATTCTTTAATTAAAAATAAATATAGATTTCAATAAATTTAGATGAAGACACTATCACAACTTTCAGGAAGTGTTCCCAGTTCCATGCTTCTTTCATCAGGTTCTGGTGTATATTTTCCAGTGGTGTAATATGATTACTAGTTAAATTACTTATGAACTCTGATTGGATTATACATCTACATTAGCCATGTTGTAGTTCAGACTGATTTAGGGGACAAGAAGTTTTACAGTTTAGTTAGTCCAGGCATGTTCAATGCGTGTGATTTCACCACTTGATTTCACATTGCAAGTAAACCAATATTACATGTGAGTGACAGATTAGCAATGTTGTGTAATACTGGTAAGTAACGATGAAGTGAATGAATAATACAGGCTTCTACATTTTAAAGGAAAAAATACTTAATTTCTGTTTTGCTACACTATTAGCTCTGTTTCAAACTTTTACTCTGGCTGACCTAAACAAACTAGGATGGCAATCAATCTGAATTAACATCAACATGAAAACTATGAGCTCTGAGCTACCTGGTTGACTATGCTTTTACATCTTAACATCTCCAAAAGCAAAGTTAGCTTTTCTTCAGTCAATATGCTGCAGAATCACATATGAGTTTAACCGAACTTCAACTCTTGTATGAGACATAACATGCAAGTTAAGTGTCATGTATGTCTACAGATTGTGTGCATGTCATTATGTAAATGAGTATTAATGGTAGACCAGCTTACTGTGATGTGGATGAATTTCCCCATGTTCTTCCTCCTCCTCATATCTGACATGTTTATATGTAAATGCTGTATTATAGTCTGACTTAATCTGTACATGAAGGATGACTTCAGACAAGTTTTTGAGTTAAATTCTTCTTTTAAAATTGATCAATGTCTAAAGATAAGAGTTAATTATCAAACCAATGTACCACTGCTACTTGAGGTTTTCAGAATTTGGCCTTGAATTTCAACTGAACCCTCCAGCCTTGAGTTGAAATTGGTCCCTAAATCAGTAACCTTAATTATTGTTTCCAGTTTATTGTTTTAGTGCTCTTTTTCCCTACCAAAAAGTAAGAGAAGTTTGTGCCTTCCACATGTGTAAATACTACATTGCAAAATCTGCTGTATTGTGGCAAATTATAACATACAGTAGCTAGGAAGGTTTCATAATTATGTAATCAACCTGCCGCATTCATAAAATGACCTTGGTCACTATGAAGTAGCCTGCACAGCTTGTTGACAATGTGAGGTTCTTCGTGTAAACACTGTGTGGTAATATGTCATTATATGTCAACTTGAGTTTAACAGACAGTGTCTACAAAGACTTTCATTCAAGGAAAAACATGTACCAGGCAGTACAGGATAACTGTTAAAATGAGGTCATTTTACGACCATGGCAGGTGGATTACATAATTGCAGGAAACCTTTTTTGCGGTAGCATGCTATACTTGGGGCCAACACAGCAGTATGACCAATAAGATTATAACTTCAACAGTTGTTCTGTTCTAGTCATATACCACACTTTTTTATATGTGGTTTAATGTACAGTAACATAAAGATGACATAATAGCAAGCAGAGTGCAGTTAGCCGGACTTTTACAAGATACTACATTTAGTGAGCCCTAAGGACAATCCTGTAGAGAAACAGTCAAGCTCACCATCCTCATCTGATTCAAAGACTGAATATTTGCCATCTGTCATGTTATTGCAGTCAGTTTGTGTGTGTATCTGTGAAACAAATATCCAACACCTCATAATTTTGGAAGATCAGGAAGGTTGAACATAACTAGCTGAAAGAGATGAAAATAATGTACAATTAAAATAATATATGAGGTCAAAAGTTCTATATTCAACATCTTAAAATCAAATGATAGATTATTCAAAAACTATTTTACACCATTTGTTTAGCTGTTTTATCAGCATGTTTCTATCGTGTGACATGTCAGGGTATTTGCTTACTATACAGAGAGTCATTGCAATTTTGTTTTTACAGGGAAATGGTTATAAAAAGACTTTTTTAGCGATGTCTACCTTCACTTAAACTGTCTCCAGAAGGCCTTAGGGACCATAACTTCTATATACTTTAAATTGAGCAAGTTCTGGATTTCACGTTTCGAATTTGTACTATAAACACTAGAGAATCAGTTTTACTTGGCAAATAGGCTGCAGGTATTAAAGTGAAATAAATAATTGCGGAAAAATATTTGATCCTCAAGTGATTAGAAAAAATATGGTATTCAATGCATCTTAGATCATTAGGATATAAGTATGAGTTGAGGGGGGGGGGGGGAGAGGGTGGAGAGGTCGAATCCTTATAGCAAGAGAAAATTGGTGGGACAAATACCACCTCACCTTAGCTACAAATTGGAAGCCAAGGGATACAACTTTATAGCCCCTCTGCCATCACCATTCCCTCCCTCCCCCTACCCTTCAATGGGATGTCTATTAAACCTACACAGGTAAGTTTCAAGGTATACATTTGGTGTGAAAGTAACAAAATTACAAAATAAATAAGGGAGTTATCTCTCAATGTGATTTGGCATTGCTTCATTACATACAAGGGAATGAGTAAGAATAAATGTAGGAATTGAACAGAAAAAGGGAGGGTTCTTTAATGTGGGTTAAAATAGTACATAAATAAAATATCTAGTACTGCTACCTTTAACCTTAAAGTACAGGCTAGCCAGAGCAATGGAGGTCAAGGTGACCACGACCAACCCCGCCCCACCCTCCTTAGTTTCATGACAGAAGACAATGGATTTTTTGTTTCAAAGCCCTCTACCAATAATTCTCCCCATTGCAAACAGGGTAAAAAAGGGTCTATGTTAAAGGTATGCTGTATTGACCGCAAATATGCAAGATTTTCAAACATGGTCAACTGCACATGGTCAAACTTCTTATACTCTTTATATTACCAACCTGAAGGTAATTAACCTCACTGGGACATTCAGCCATCTTGTTTGCTTATTTAGAATTATGGGAAACTTTAGAGATTAAATGCCTCCAGGAATGTGCAGTTTGAAATCTTATAGCAATTATAGCATCCTATAGTTTGGGGCCTATACACCTTTAAGCTCTACACATTGAGTGTTGTAGTAACAAAATTAGGAAATCAATAAAAGATGCAGCCCTCAATGTGAGTTTGCTTTGGTTATGCATATCAGGGGTGGAGAAGGGGTAAGGGTAGAGATCAATGAGAAAAGGGGACGGAAAATATTGTGGGTTGGAAGGAGGGGTGGGGGTGAGGCAGAAAATCCCCAGGTGGAAAAGGTTTGAAGCAACATCAGGACCGCCAACAAGTATACCCTTAGCTTCTAGCAGGTTTGTTCAACAGTTCTGTTCAACAGTTCAAATATGGTTAAATGGGGTCTATGCAACCTCTAAACATTGTCTTTGATCAGATCTAACAAAATGAGGCAATCAATAAGGGAGGCAGATATCAATGAAAGTCTGCATTGATTCTATGTCAGGGGTGGAGGAGGGGTCAGAATAGAGATGTTCTGAACAGAAAGGTGAAGTTTTGGAATGGGCATACATATACAATATGAAATACATAACCAGGACTAATACCTAATTTGAAAAGTCATTTGACTGTACAAGTCAGGCAGAGAAAATGGTAGGGTGGGGCAATTCGCTTAGCCAGAGGAGGAAGGGGAAGGCAGAATATCCCTACCCCCCCCCCCAAATGATGTGGAAATAAAATCAGGACCGCCAAGAAGTCGACCCGTAGCTTCCAGGTGCCTGTTTCACAAAGCACTAAGTAAAAGTAAGTTGGCCTGACGTTTCAATCCTAGCAGGATCTTCCATATAGCCTCTGAAGAAGATCCTGCTAGGATCGAAACGTCAGGCCAACTTACATTTACACAACAATGAAGAGAATATACTTACTGTAACAGGTTCTTCATTGATAATACTTTCTGTGACCTCGTCTTCATTTCATGATTGCTAAAGAAAAACAAATACACCTCAATTGATTTGAATATAAATGACATCCAATGCACTTTCATGTTTGCATAGATATGAGTGGGGGTGGGTGGGGGGTGGTTCAGGTACTGTATCTTGCACTTAACAATGACGAGAATATACTTACTGTAACAGGTTTTCTTTGATGATACTTTCTGTGACCTCGTCTTCATTTCCTGAATGCTAAAGAGAAACAATAACACCTCAATTGATTTATGATATGACATCCAATGCACTTTCATGTGAGTAGAGATATGAAGGAATGGTGTGTGGGGGGGGGGGGGTTCAGGTATTTAACTGCACTTTGGTAACTTCTCTAGAATTACTATTGAACATTACCAGATAGAATATTACATAAAGGAATCTTAACAACTAAAATCTACTCCAATGTTGTTTTTTAACTTAGGAAATTTGCATTTACTTGTGTATCATTAATTTGAGCATGGGTGCATAATAATATGATACAAACCCTTAAAATTTTGCAAGAAATTTGGGATGTGTAGCAATTGAGATGTGAGATGCATACATCAATTTACAAATTGTATCTTAAAGATCTGTACTCACTGGCCCCATATTAAGCATGCTATCACTTTCAAAGCTAATGAGATTACATACTAGCTGTTCTACTGTAGTAGTCGAAAAAAAATCTCTGACTACAAATTAGCCTAGAAATACACCATCCTTCCTATGTGTTTCACGACTATGTGTCCTTCTGGTACAGTTCAGTTTGTAAAGACTATGAAAATAATAAATGTTGTTTCACTGATTGATTCTGAAAGGTTCAGATTATTGTCCAGCTTGGCTTGAGCCATATTTCATTTCATTTTAATATTTTGTTTTATCACAACATAAGTATGACATGTAACATAGCAGTAGATAAGAAACAAAACTTGTGAAAAGAAGTCTACTAAAAAACCTATGATAGGGCTTGTCTGGCTGTGACACTCCCTGAAAAAATACAGAACTTTACAGTTAGAATAAAGAAACAAAAAAAAACAAACAGAACCACCTTCCCCCCCTCACCCCCTCAGTGTGTCAGTGTACTCTTTTGTAACATGACTTTCTTATCCTGCATCAATGGGGTAAATCACCGCTGAAGATAAACAATTGAGTATGCACATTAGAACAACAGGGCAATTGTGGCTAATGAGTTTAGGCATATATCAAAGTTAAGGAGACTTTATCTGTGTAGACTATACTGCCTATAATACGTGTTTGTGTCGAATTGTGCTGAACACATCTTCGCCTGCAGATGGTGGGAAACACGGAGAGCGAGAAAGTCTCTGCGAGTGCTACTTACAAAATTAATCTAAAGCCTGTGACACTTTTTGTCGGTTTGATAACTACTCCTACTACGCAATTCGTTGGCACTTTGATTTTAACAGTATGACAGAGTGTCGTATCGGCGTAGTGTTAGTGCTGCAGTGAATAGCTTGATTGAAAGTTTCCCTCAACCGACTCTGCACATGTATGAAACAGGCTGACCTGAAGTCACGTGAGCGCTTAGGAATTGTTGCGAAAAGAGCAAACTCCTTGTCCAAAAGTGCTAGGTTTGATCAATGTTTACCGAGTCCCAAAAGAAAATAATACAATGTGCCATACATCAATGGAAAGGTACAAGTGTAAATATTCAATGTAACATAGATTTGAACGGATTAGAGGATGTCGAAAAACCACCAGCTATGCCTTTTAAAGAACAAAGACAAGCCTATCTAATACATAGAAACTTTTGGCATCGACAAAGAGGAGACAAAGAACATGATACTAACTTCTCTGGCGCTTAGATTATCTCCAGAAAAGGTAGATAGCAAGCCTCGGCCAGTTGAGGTACGACTTCAGTGACTGAGACAGCGTCCGTTCTTCCTGTGTTAACTGACACCCCTGGTGGCTTTGCAATCACAAGTAAACCATCTGCAGATATCAATTTATAAACCAAAACATTTAAGTAAAACAATTAAGAAGGTATATCAATACATATATCAATGGGGACATTAAATGGCAGCCCCCAACCAGGAATGCCTGCCTCATAATTCTCTTCGAAATGAGAAGGCTTGATATCTAAGCTAGTATTTGTACCCCATCATCTCATGGATAGTGTTTAAAATGAGTTTCTGTTGGCTTTCTTAACCTTTGGATTCACTAAACTAATACTTTGATATACCCTCTCATTTACTCCTGATGCAGTCTACAGTGTACTACAAGTACAAGCTGAACACTAGCAGTCTCAGGCATGTCTATATGATTTGTATTTTTAACATTTAATCAAATACAGTGTCATTCAACATCATTAGTGTAATATAGAAACAAAGTATATGAAAAACAAGAACACTGAGTGAATCACATTTTTCTTTGTCACTAAATAAATAAAAACTGTGTTTCAAAGAAAATTATTTTGAACTCACAATATACTGTACTACAATTGCAATCAATAGAGATTACAGAAGCTACGCACATACAGATAGTTAGCACCCAACATCTGTGGAGACGTGAGGAAGAAATGGGGTGTGGGAGGAAGTGACGGGTGGGCCATGAAATGAAATGGCTTTCGAAAAGCAAATAATAAAAAATACATGTTCTGATAGTAGATATGACAAGGTACAACAAAGAAGCTGTTTGCCACTTTTCAAAAGAACAGTTAAGAGGTACACTCCCTTTTGGGTTGTAGCAGAGAAATGTAATGTAAGTAGGCTATCATGTGAAAGTTGTATTCGTTTTATAAACCTTGGATTGGGTTCCTTTCATTTGGAATTTCACATCAGGGTGTTTTAAAGCATATATTACAATATAATCAATGAGCCCGAATGTACATATTCATGATCCGATGCATTTTTAAAGAAGCATATTTAATACAAATTTCGTAGAGTATTAACATTTCTTCACAATTGATTTTTCAAGGTTAAACTTAGTCTATAAACATTATATAATCTCAAAAAATGCCACTCATGTAGGAACTGAATGGAAATTCACCAGGATGTTTAGATTGTCAATTCCTCTTTTACATGTGATTTACAAATTAGCTTTTAAATATTTTGATCTCACACACACACACACATTTTAGCTTACTTTTAAATGTGTAATGAGAAGTCAGATTCACAGATTTGCAACTGCTAAATTTGCAATTTGCTAAAATTTGGTATCGGAGATGCATGTCGGTCTGTGAAAACTAAAATAATGGGCATGATGAGATTCGGGCGGCGGTCCAAAAGATACGACGGACTACGATAGACTTTAATTGATGGTCAGGTTCTTAATTAATGAAGATGTGGGTTTAAGGCTGTACCATAAGTAGCATGGGGAAGTGAATTTGAATTTATCATGACTGTTAAATATTCATGTTACCTCTGTTGATCACTACATATTGTTATTCAAATGGTTTTTGTACTGAATGATTTGTTTTCTGACTCTGATTATTCTGACCCTCATTAGGTGTGTAGCTGTCTGTTCTCAACCAGTGTAATCTGAATTTATTGTGTAATGTTTTAATTGCAAATTCTGCCAAAATTGTTGGTTAAGGGAAAAGCGGATGTTTTCTAGTTGGGCCTGTGCCATTCTTGCAACAATGTTAAATTTTGCTGTATTATTTCTTTTCAATATTTGTAAATATTGTATTGTGCATACTTTTGTGTAACCTTAAATGCTTTGTACAGTGACATTGTCAACAAAACCAATACAAAGTAATGGGAAGGTAAGGAAACAGATGTCAAACCTTTATGAGAACAAATGTTTGACTTTAAGATCTTTAACAACTCTTCTTTATTCTCAGGTGATTTAGTGTTGGACTGGTCGACATGGATGAGAGATTCTCGCTGAACTTTGTTCGACTTTGATGAATACCTTGCAGCGTTGAATCTTCCTTGCAAATCTAATCTCAGACTTCTGCCATGATTCCTCCAGTTGGACATGCAGTAATCTGCTGCAGCATTGACCCAGCCTCACACTCATTTCAGGTTAGTCTACAGGAAAATAAGAAAATGAAATATATTCTATGATTACTGCAGTTCCTGAATGATGATGATGTACAAGCAACAACAACACAAAACAAGTGCACAAATGACTTTAAGGTACGGATGCCTACTTCTGAGTACATTTCAAAGAAGCTTAAAACAGTTATCTCGTCAGATTTATTGGATCTTTGAGATAAACACCCTACAGTACAGCAGAGTCACCTTCAAAGTAATTAAAATGACCATGACATAAAGAATGTTTCAGGTAATATTGCAAAAATCTTTCACCATCTCAGGTTCAGTTCAGATACTATGGGAATTCATCAAATTATTGCCCACTCAGAAAACATGCACAATATTATATTATTGACAAAGGTCTCAAATATGATATAATTTATATTAGTTCTCATTTTGTTTGTAGTTAAAAAGAATAGTATGTAGGCCTACAGGGACAAATTTATAATGGTTGTACTGTGGACAGAGATAACCAAATTGTCCATCTGGATGACCAAACTTAGCTGCGTTAGGCTTGCTATTTGTTTATATTAACGAAAGCTTTGATACACATAACGAATATTTGTATACTGTACGTCTATTAAGAGCTTATTTTTCTAGTCTTTACTTGTAAAGGAAATTGCTAAAATGCATGGCTCAGTTACATCTTGTAGTTTAGGCCTACATAGTACATTAATGTACCTATAGAATTAGTGAAACAGGCGGTTTGTTGCTGTCTGACGTTACGTGATAGAGATGATGTGATTGGTTGATTTCAAAATATAAGAAAGGTGTGTTGTGCATGCATAATTGTGAGAGCCACAAAATTGTCAATATTTACAAAAAGGCTAATATTACTCATTAAGTGCTAAAGTAAAAATTCTATCACAGTAATCTCTCTTTAATCAATCGTAAGTTGCTGATATGTTAATGAATGTAAATGAGAATGGAATGCTAAAAATTCCAGATAAATGCAATATGGACCTTTACACTGGATTGGATACTGAAGAAGTCAAGGAACTGCTTTCTACAAACTAATAGAGTAATGGCAGAATAACCCACAACTTTGAAGCAACACCCTTCACAGAGGATGGCTATGGCATCTGTATAGTAATACACAGAGATATAGAAAAAATATAATTATCATGCTGTTGTGGCTACACCGTCGGTTCATTTATGCATAGGAAAGTTCAATACCAGGAGAAATGCCAAAAACAAACTCAATTCAATGTATCATGTTGATGTGGCTACAACGCCAGGTCGGTTAATGTTTTGTCATTCCTTTTTGAACGACCATTTATAGAAAAGTTCAATACAATAGAAATGCCAGAACCAAACTAAGTTCAATATATTTCCGTTTTGGCTTCACCATCAGGACAGTTCAAATTTTGCCATTCCTTCTTTAAACGACCCATCATTTCATTGTCAATATTATTACTACTGGTGCGCAGCCCAAAAATACCAAAATTTCCAATCAGTGTTTCTTGTTGTAGTTTACAGCAGCTCGCTTCGCTTTCTACAGGGTTTCTTTAGTAGGCCTCCATTTGAAACAGGGAACAGTGGACTCTGGGTACTGTGACTTCATGGCTAGTATGCTAGATAGAGTCCCATCAAGCTTGTGACTTGACTGACTGTCTGTCTTGTTCTTGCGAACTACACTGAATAGCCTTTCCTGTTCAGCGTTACTGTGGGGAATTACTAAGCATAGGACTAATTGTTGGCTATTTTCAGAAATGTCGCAAGTGATGAAACCGGGAGGCCGGGAGATTCGGGTAAAAACCGGGAGTGTCCCGGTAAAACCGGGAGAGTTGACAGGTCTGTAAAAAGGCCTCCTAGATTGTCAGAAATGACACTTCCCAAGCCTTGTAAGCAGGGGCGTCAATCCGATTTGAAACGTGGGGGGGGGGGGGGACGTAATCGATTCAAGTATTCCGGCCGCAAGTACTATCTAAGCGGAGCGCCACCATCAGTTGGCGCGCAGCGTACCAAGAAAAGTTTAAAAAATGACAAATTTTTTGTGTGGCTATGAATAGAAAATAATGCGTGAGATTATTTATCCAAATCATATTTGGCGGTGGCTAAATCTTCATCCAACACATGCTGCATGAGGTAAATGACTCTTCGTGGTCGTTTCTGTGACCTGTGACCGTATAGCATATTGTCACTCATGATTATTATCATAATGTCTGTACATCTCTTGTGTATGAGTGTAAGTATACATACAATCATATATATGATCCACATCGATATGGGTTCACTGGGTTTCCATTTGGCCTGTTTCTTACAAGATTTCTAACCGCAGGCGCGTAGCCAAGGGGGGGGGGCCAAGGGTGGAGACCGCCCTCCCCCTCGAGCATATTTTTGGGGGTATTTTTTTATGATATCGAAGTTTTATAGTAGCCGTTATAAGAGGTTTCAATATTTGTACATCAATAAATTAACTGTGTCTGAATTTTCAAAAATTCCTTGACCAACATTCTTCATCATACTTCCCTCTATACTCGTGCAATTTTGACCGGTCTGTTAGGGGTTGAAGGGGGTTTTTCTATATTGGTTGTCCATAGATGAAATTTTGAGCAACATTATGGGTATGTTTTGAAGTGAATTTATTATTCAAATTCTAACAAATAATGGGCTTAAAACCTTGAAAAGTGGGGCTGACGGGTATTGTGGGGCGTTACGTAGAATTACCTACAAAAGCAATGATCCACAGGAGATGCGATGAGGTCGA
>JAIPMN010014527.1:0-11844 GCA_020650975.1 Apostichopus californicus | reverse complement strand
CCCCCCCCCCCCCGCTCCGCAAGTCAGAAAACCCCTTTTTCATTTTCAAATGAGAAAAAAATCTCATTTGGAGCACCAAATTGCATCTAAGGCCAGGTGAAAATGGCAAAATTATTTACAAAATGGAGTGGGCGTTGAAGTGTGCTATATTGCACCAAATTGCATCTGAGGCCACCTGGAAATGCCAAAAAAAATACCTCCCCTTAGACCCCTCCTCCAGGCCGGCCATCATTCTTCAACCCCCCCCCCCCCCACTCAAAAGTACCTTCCTACGCCACTGTATTGGATACTACTTAGCTTAAAGGAGAATATAAAGAACAAATCAGAGTATTATTCTCAAACAAAAAAATAACGATTCGATCCAGCCTTACTTGAATGGAATAGGGTAAACTGATGCAGACGACAGTAGCTTAGGCTATATGTCAGTAATCATGACAGCCCGACGCGACGCGGAGTACAATTCCAGTCAGTCCCCAGCGGAGCGAAAAGTGATTTCTTTCTTGTAGAATATGTACGGGGTTTCTTGAAGTCACTCCTCATTAATATTTAATTAGGTAAAACTTCTCATATTCGAAGGTCAATTTCTCAGTCATTAACCAATTTATATGTCTGATAATAACTGAATTTGGTTGAGGAAAGGTGTTTAATCCAATCTTTATTGACAAAAGACACACAACAAAAGATTGGAAAGGGAATTCGGCCGTATTTTCCGAACGTAAATTAACCACTTTCGAACTTTTTAGAAAAATTGTTTTTTGGGTATGAATATCATCATTTCCGATTTTGAAAACTAGTATATTCGCTGAAAAAAACTCCTTCACCACGAATAAGTATCCAATTCTCTTCAAATCATCCTGTAACGAACTCAAGTTCACGGCAAATAAATACGCACACGAACAGGGGCGTCGTGCGAAAATAAATTTTGGTGGGGCCCGTGAGCAGGTGATGACTATCTAAGCGGAGCGCCACCACGGGTTGGCGCGCAGCGTACAAGAGAATTTTTGGTCTGGCAGACCCCTCAGATTGCAGGAAACGGCACTTCCCGTGCCTTATGGCAGTAAGCAACACCCCTAAAATTGATCAAAATTTCAGGCAATTTTTTATTTTGGGAAATATTCTCGAAGGAAGTGATCGCCATTTATTCCTCAGTTTACCACTTCCTCGTCTCCCAGAAGCGCCTAAAATTTAAGAAATCGAAACCTTTTTGTGCTGGCTGATCCATGATCGCCGCCCATGCCCGTGAGAAGTGGTGACTGGGTGAAGAAAGAGCTATGCCGTTTGAAAACATGGGCAGAAAAAGCGAAAGTAGCGAAACCTAAGGTAAAACGTGCGATAATGAAGTGTGACTGTATTTGAAATGATTATTATTATTCATTTTTTCGAAACTACCTATCAGATCATGAGGAAAATTTATCCTGGTGGACCTTTTAGCGAACTGATTGCAAGAAGTTCACATGGAGTCCCATAATCTCTGTTCACTACATTTATCTTAACTTTCCGAACTTTGTTACAGGCTTAGAAAAAAATTTTCATGGAAAATTGACTGACTTTGGCAAAGGTAACGGGTTGCACTTACTCTGGGACTACGTATATATAATATTGTTCAACGATGGCAACGTTGCTGGCACATTTGGTTCATTAGTTATCAACCAGTAATTATTGAACTCTTTCGTTTGACTGAATTTCAACAACCATTGACCAAGCAGTCAACAGAAGCCCGATTTCTCGTAGGCCCTACAAGAAATTCAGTCGTGACACTGTTCGAAAACACTTTTTGTTTTTAATTATGACAAAATTTTATGACACCTTTGACAAAATTTGGGGGGGCCCGTGCCCCCGGGCCCCAATGGGCACGACGCCACTGCACACGAATACAGGTTAAAAAAAATACAGGTTACGAGTAGTGGTGACTGTCCCGTTCCACGTTAGTACGTATTGTGCGAAATGCTATAACTAAGCGAATAAAACTAATGGAATTGAATTGCTTATATGATGGAACTACATGCTTTTATCGTATGATAAGAGGAACTATCCATGGTCGTGAAATGAATTTTCTGTGTTGATAAGGTCGCCTGGAGGTCATGAAATGCTCACTGCCAATACATCGATTTGGTACATCAACACATAACAATACATGCAAGCAATGCAATATCGTAACAATCGCTACTTTTAGCACTACTTGCTGAAATCAGGCACTCAACACTGGTTTGAATTTATCAGCTTCCAAGTATCTCTTCCAAGTACAAGCCCTGCCACTGCAAAGACTACAAGCCCTGACAGTGCGCCTTCAAATTCACCCTCCTGAAATTGTGCATGGGGTTGCTAGTAATCAGCCCATGGAGCCTTGATTGTATCGAGACAGGGGCCTTTTTACTGGGTATAACACGTCTGGAAAGAGTTTGTCGTATCGGAAGTAAGTTAAAACGAGTTTATTGTCGGTTCTCAGCCCTAGCCTAACAAGACAAAGTAATTCCACATGCGTTTATTGTTATCTAAATTCAGAATTCACCAACTTGTTGGCGATAATTTTAATTGTTGAATGAAACATTCGGGAACAAGTTGGTGTAGTTTGTGATATGAGGTAATTATATTGTTAAATTTAAAATTCGCCAACTAGTTGGCGATATTTTGAATTGTTAATTGAAATATTCGCAAACTAGTTGGCGAAATTTTCAATTGTTGAATGAAAAATTCGCCAACTAGTTGGCGTAGTTTGTGACATTATGTTATAATTATATTGTTTAATTTAAAATTTGCCAACTGGTTGGCGAAATTTTAAATTTTTGAATGAAAAATTCACGAACTAGTTGGCGAAGTTTGTGATACTAGGTTATTATATTATTAAATTCAAAATTCGCCAACCAGTTGGCGAAATTTTCAATTGTTGAATGGAAAATACGTCTACTAGTTTGCGATATTAATTATTATATCGATAAATTTAAAATTCGCCAACTAGTTGGCAAAATTTTTATTTGTTGAATAAAAAATTCGCCAACTAGTTGGCGTAGTTTGTGATATTAGGTTGTTATATTGTAAAATTTAAAATTCGTCATCTAGTTGGCTATATTTTAAATTGTTGAATGGAAAACTCGCGAACTAGTTGGCGTAGATTTTGATATTAGGTTAATATATTGTTAAATTCAAAATTCGCCAACTAGTTGGCGAAATTTTCTTAAACACTTAAGTATAGAGAGAGAGAAAACGCCAACTAGTTGGCGTTATTTTACTTCAAACTAATGTAAAGAGAGAAAAAACGGCAACTAGATGGCGTATTTTATTTCAAACTATAGTACGAAGAGACAGAAAAATTCGCCAATTACTTAGCGTTTTTTATTTTGCATTAATAGATGAAATTCAAATTTTTGATTTGGATGTTTCATAGGAGTAACAATTTGCTAAATTATCCAACTTAGAAATACCCGTGTAGGCCTAAGTTTACATCCATTGACGTTCGATGCTGTTTGCTATGCTCTGAGCCTCTTAGCTCGAACAGGTCAGGTCCCAGAGAATAGTGGCATTATATTGAGGTAAGTTTGGTTATTTTGGGGAGTAAGATTAGGTTGACTGCTGTATCGTTGCTAGTATTTGAAGGTGCGTCAATTACGAAGGTGCGTCAACTATGAAGCCTTCACTATACTATACTATACTACTGGTACTAAGTACCAGTTAGGCTGTATACTCATAATACGGCATTGTACCTGGAAAGTTATTTTGCTAGCAAACCAAAAATTAAAATTACATACATTTTGCCGTGAGTCAATGCAAATTGGAGTTGATGCATTGGTTGGTTAGAAATTTAACATATTTTTGCATTTTGTGATGAAATAATAATGAAATGCCTTTCTAATCTAACGGTTCATTATCAATATTTACAAACCAGGGTTAAGCAAGCCCTGTTGCCTTGATAAGGATATTAACATGTTGAAGTGGAGACTAGGCCTATCTAGAATGTGAACATTAGAACACACCGTTTTATGACTTACTCTCATGAGCCCCCTTGATAGCCTGGCATATTTAAGTGGGCACTGTAATTGAACTTAGGGCTGCATCCCTCAGCCCTAGACACATAAAGGGCTCAAGGGGATGACAAAGGGTGGCCATATGCCAAGGATAACTGCCGGACAGTCCAGAAATTGGGTACACTGTCCTCCGACTTCAAAACCTAAAACCTAACATTGTGTAGTGTATTAGGATACTGTAACTTGTGGAGTTAAGGCAATAACAACGCACAGCCACGCTGTCTCGGCACCTTCATGTATTGTATGTGCTATATATGTACTAAATAATAAGTCACATCAATAAAGATCAGTCTGACACACAAGTGTTTTCAACGACCAGGCTCAAGACACGACATAATGTATCTGCATTTGTTTTTTAAGGAATCCTATAAATTTAATTCTATTGAGTACAACAATACCTTTTTTGTGGTCAAAGTTACCAATATTTCAGCTACTGGAATACCCCTTTCAGTGTGCAAAGTATTGAGGTTCTGCGGCATTGCTGCTCTCCTCAAATTCTACTTATCATGTATTTTACTGCATCTGCAAAATCAAGACACCCCTTTTTAGTTTCGATGATAATCGTAAGCTTTGCATTTATGATGGCGTATGTGTGCGTGTGTGCGTTTGTGACGCCCAGCTTGTAAACACGATATCTCAAGAAGGGAAGGTCAAACTAACTTTTTTTTCAGTGTGTATAAGTACCACATTTAAAACAAGAAGCCTATTGTTTTTGGTGGAGGTCAAAGATCATTTTGGGTCACCAGGGGTCAAATTGGGAAAACCTTGTAAACACGATATCTCAAGAAGGGAACGTAGACCAATTTCATATTTAATGTGAAGAAGAAACCCTAATAAGTACACGAAGCCTACTGTTTTTGGTGGAGTTCAAAGGTCATTTGGGGTCACTAGGGATGCAATTGTGAAAACCTTGTAAACACTAACTCTCAAGAAAGGAATCATGGGCAGAATTCATACTTGGTGTGTAGGAGAACCACATTGTATAACAGAAGCCTACTGTTTTTGGTGGAGGGCAAAGGTCATTAGGGGTCATCAGAGGTCAAATCTTGATACCCTTGTAAACATGTACACCCTCACTATACATTTCGTCAGATTCATGAAGAAAACTGCTCATGTTATATCATCGAAACCACAATGCATTTTTGCATACTGTTTATTCCTTATTGGTCTTTCATTTAAAACTACAAATAGATATGGTGTTCGCAGATGCCTCTTTAGTTTATTTTGCATATGCATGTTACTGTGCTTATTCCTTATTGGCCTTACAGTATACAACTACAAATATGAAGGTTTTCTTGATTTTGCAGATGCCCCTTTCTTTATCTTGCATATGCATGGTACTATTCTATTCCATATTGGCCACAGTATAAAACTACGATTATAATTAGTCATCTTGCCTTTCAGATGGCCCTTTCTTTCTTTTGCACTTGTATGTTACTGTATTGCTTGTTGGAGTTATAGTATCTAGAAATAATATTCTTGATTCTACAGAGGCCCATATTTGCTTTGTCATGTTACTATGCTATTATTCTTCATTGACCCGACTTGACAATATCTAGAAATGGTAAATTATTTTTTCAGATGCTCCTTTCTTCAAGACACAGGCATCTTATATCAAAGCCTAGCATCACAGCAGGTTGTAGATCAGGCCACTGGTAGGTTATGAATTAAGTTTTTGCTTCTGCAATTAAAGTGTTAATATAAATAGATGCTAATATGTATATAGTACATTTATACTATATTCAATTATATTTATGGACTATCAATTCAATGATTAATGTATTGAAGATTGAAATATTAACTCATATAGAGATTATCAAAGTGCTTTCACTATTATAATAAATTTGAGTAACCCTAATAGTCCTTTAACAGTTCTGATGTAAGTGATGTAGTTGTTTACATTTCATCATTGGAGTTAGATTACAATATCAAGTATTGGCATTGGTCGTTTGTTGTAAACAGATCTTTCATCTTGCATGGTTCCTTTGGTTCATAGGTCAGCAAACTTTAGTACTGTGCTTATCAATGAAGTAACCAATGCTTGAGAATTGACAAAAATATTTGTGTGCAAAGTTGTATTAAGTGGACGGTATAGGGACACACACTAGTTGAAAAAAAAGTACAATCCTTAAAGAGATCTTTTGTGATATTGTGACTATGCGTGTGCTCACAACCTTTCATTTGACATAAATAAGTAATGACAGCACCACTTAACATAAGATGCCTGTTTGTTCACTTTATAGTCTGTTTATTGTTACAAGTTATTTTGATGGGAAGGAATCTTTGGATTTCGGATTCACCCCCCATATTTTGTGATTCTCATGAATGTAGTTTCCTGACTGATGACTGATGTGACAATCATTGCTCCAACTGAGCATTATGATGTATGTAATTAGCTGCATTATTATTTCACTCAATTTCAGTAACAGAGCATACTCACTTTTCATTTCAGTGCCTGGTCCTGTGATCAACAATTGTCCTGGAGATATATTTCTTCCTTTAAGTCAAGCTACAGCGATATCTCTTCCTTTTGTATTTGTTGAATGGACGGCACCTACTAGCATCGGTGTTGGCGGTGTTACCAATCCTGTAAATCCTAATACATTCACTTCAATTGGCAGTGCTGCAAGGCTTATGACATACACATTCACCTTTGGAGGCATTGTCTCGACGTGCAGCTTTAATGTAGAAGTGAACGATGGTAAGTGGAATATTAGAACAGCTTGATGGGAAACAGTTTGTAATCTCAAGTTGAGCTAGCTGTCTTTTGTTGTGAAGATTGTTAGAAGTTGCTAAAAGTAGAGGGGGCACTTATGATATCTACTTTGATTTGAAGCAACTGTGTTAGAAACAACTATCAACTGTCAAAAACTAACTATCATAATTGTACATTGGCAATTGTGGAGTCACTCTAATCTCAGATCTTTGCCACCAATGTGGCCCTTAAAGTGATTTGTTCAAGATTGTTGTCCCCATTTTCCTCTGTTTACAAACATTGTCTTTCTGTCTTTTTGTTTTGTTTTGTTTTGATATTTGGTTTCACAGTAAGGGTAGTATTATAATATTGCATTAAGCTACCATCATTTTCTGAATGTAAGTCACATTGTTTAGTCAAGTGTAATATAACTAACTGTTTGCTTATATGTGTTCAGGCCTTTATTTATGCTTCACACACACTAGCTCTTTCTTTTTTTGGAAGGCCAAATTGCAAGTTTGAAATAGCTGAAGTTAAGGTGGTTTGCTGGTGAATCCCCCAAAGTCCTTAAAGGTGTAGGTGAGGTGTATGTTAGAGTAGTGTTGGAGATTGAACAGCACTGATAGAGATACTCAAAGTCAAACACAGTATTGAACTCCTGTAGACAATATTCTACAATTATGTAAATTTATGCCGAATTATTTATAAGTAATTGACACAATCAACTAGTTTTAGGAATTTTAGGAATTTGGCAGCACAGTTTATGACATGTTACTGTAATGTAGATGTCAGTCATTTCCACAGATGAAAAAGTGTAGGCTTACTACAGTCATTGCACTTGAATTTCGAGCAATATTGAAAAGTTGATAAGGAAAACATTCAACATTGCTGTTTCTTTGGAATCATGGAAATGGTGTTGTGATTAAAATACTTACCTATGATTTGAATTGGCTTATAGTTCACAACAAACTGTATGACACGCATTGTACAGAAACTCATTTTGAAACCTCCGATCACGTTTATCCTCACATGTTCTGTGTAAACAATTGATCAATATGTCATATGGTTAAAACACATAACTATGTAATACGATAATTTATCACATATTGTGTAATGATACTGTCTGTAGTTGTACATAATGATATTTATCGGAAGTTAGTTGCAGAAAACTGAGTGATCCTCTTTCCGCAGTTGTTGCCTTGGTTTGTGCAAAAAAATGCTTTTATTGATTATTTGGAAACCATTTGTGTGAAATATGTTCTGTATTTTTATTTTGTAGATATGTTCACTATCAATGGAAAATCACTAACAGTAAGCACTTCTTCTAACCATGTACTCTAGTTGTGAAGTTGCACTGCTTATTGAGGGTGATAACATGTGTGGGAAGGACTTGAACTGCAATGGTGAATTCATTTTGGGAAATGGGTGGTAGGCATGAATTAACCGAAAGTCACTTAACTGTACAAAGGGAATATAGATCCATTGGGGAGATATAAGGGCAACACTGCAAATCTAGGATAGAAGTCTTTGGGACAGTCTCACACAATTCAATTTGCTGCCAGTGGTAAATCACCAGCATAGCATGAATGTAGCTTCTGAACAGTTTGATAAGGATTTTGTGCCATAGGTTCAAAACAATTTGACACAATGTTTCACCAACAGCAACTGTTTTTATTGTGGTAAATACTTGCACTGTTAGGTGATGACTGGTACGTTAAGTACATATGACTTGTTGATAGTAGTAAAACACAAAATATGCTGATGTGCTGTCTGATGGTACACGGGTTAGGTAATGCTGCTTTTAGGCCTTTTATCAGATGAGCACAGTTTCCGATCCACATAATATTATTTCACTTTTTCTTTTTCTTTTCTGTGATGTCATATCATCATCTTGTCAATTAATGATCTATGCTTGTATGGGGCTGAAAAACATTGCAAACCATCCAAACCAGGTTCGCAGTAAATGTGCGGTCCTAGCAGGCAAAATTCCCGCACCTGTATACAAGAAAAGGAATTATAAGTAATAACAAGAAGCTTAGAGATATTTAAAACAATGAATAATTTATTTTAACATTAAAGAATTTTGTCACAACTCCACCATAGACAGCAGACATTACAATATGCTTTAGACTGCTTTTTCAGAGTGGCCTTTTAGTTTTACAGCAGCCCAACTTGTGCGAAATTTGTTGAACATTAGTTACACTTATATTTTGAACGTAAAAATGTTCAATTTTCCAGACATTTTGCACCTGGGCCACCCCTATCACAGGACATTAAAGCAGCATTTAGTTATGCATTGTAGCTTGCATGAGCATGCTTGACTGCTTTACGAATATGGTGGGAAATTGCTAGTACTAGCAAAGTGTCAACAAGGAGTTCAGCAAGGTTTTACAACTCTATGTTTGCATTCATGAGCTGAAAACTACGAAAATCCATCATTTAATTAAGTACTTATCATCCAGTCAGTTAAATATATATCTGCTTCCATTGTTGAGCTAAGACTATATATCAATCATTTAAGTGGGTGCTTTTGATGAGTTAAAACAACATATATACAATTTAATTGAGAACTCATCATCCGAACTCTTTGGATTGAGGAGCTAAACCCACATGTATATGTCCATAATTTAGTTGGGTACTTTTGATCAGTTAAAATCCATGCTGTATCTAATTTAAATGAGTGTTCATGATCGTGTCATTTAATTATACCTGCTTGTATTGATGTGCTAAAACCATCATTAATTGGGTACTTTAGATGAGTTAAAGCAACATATCCATCTTTTACTTGGGTACTCATCATCATATCAGTAAATGATAAGTGCAGTCTTTTTTCTCCATTGAGGGGTTAAAAGCTCATATATCTGTCATTTAATTGCTTACTTTCGACTAGACGTATGTTTGCATCGATGTGATCAATTTACTACATGTATACTCAGCGTGATGTCAGTTAGTAATGTACGCTTACATTGCTGAGTTAGAAAATATTTATCTTTAGATGGAGTACCTATCATTCTGTCAGTTATCATCTGTACAGTTTGCTTGCATTGATAAGTTAAAAATTGTATCTATTATTAAATTGGATAATCTCTATCCTGTCAGTAGCTGATTTATGGTTTCATGATAATGTGAAAATAAAATCTGCTGTAAAAATTCCTTCTGATCTTGCTTATCATCATGCAATCAGCAGAGTTACTCTTGAGAAACCGATCCCTATCTTCAGGACTATTCACATACTTGACACTATATTTAAATCTCTTGGCAACAGATGAAAGAACTGCAAACAATGTACCTGTGCTGTCTGGTTGTCCAGTTGGCACTGTCAACAGTTTCACAACATCCCCCACTTGTAATGATGCTGAACAAGGTACTCTAGCAGTCACTTGCAACCCTCCAGCTGGAAGCACTTTCCAAGCAGGAACTACTACTGCTGTTACATGCGTTTGCGCAGATAATCTTGGCTCATCAGATGTCTGTACCTTCAATGTGTTTGTAGGTAAGAATATACAAAACTTGTGTAACATATATTCTCATTGAATTTCATTTCGTCTTCATTAGTTTTCTATAGATTCGAGGGATTTAGTTAAGGACATTAGGCAGTATTGAGCACTGGTGACACATTATTATGTAACTTTGGAGTTACATCTAATTACAAATTTCATTCTTCTTATAGTTTTATCCAAATCTCCGTGTGGAAACAAGCACTGGTTCTAATTAAATCAAGAAAACTAAATTAGGCTTTTATGCATACATTTCAAATTTATACTCTGAAAATACAACTGTGGAATTCCAAAAATTAGACAGCTTTCTACTGTTAACATCAAATAATCTCATTTATTTGACATTTCTTCAAGTTGTGGTTTTCTTTGATTCATTCAGCAACTGCAAACAATGCACCTGTGCTGTCTGGTTGTCCAGTTGGCACTGTCAACAGTTTCACAACATCCCCCACTTGTAATGATGCTGAACAAGGTGCTCTAGCAGTCACTTGCAACCCTCCAGCTGGAAGCACTTTCCAAGCAGGAACTACTACTGCTGTTAGATGTGTTTGCTCAGATAATCTAGGCTCATCAGATTTCTGTACCTTCAATGTGTTTGTAGGTAAGAATATACAAACCTTGTGTAACATATATTCTCATTGAATTTCATTTCGTCTTCATTAGTTTTCTATAGATTCTAGGGATTTAGTTAAGGACATTAGGCAGTATTGAGCACTGGTGACACATTATTATGTAACTTTGGAGTTACATCTAATTACAAATTTCATTCTTCTTATAGTTTTATCCAGATCTCTGTGTGGAAACAAGCACTTGTTCTAATTAAATCAAGAAAACTAAATTAGGCTTTTATGCATACATTTCAAATTTATACTCTGAAAATACAACTGTGGAATTCCAAAAAATAGACAGCTTTCTACTTTTAACATCAAAGAATCTCATTTATTTGACATTTCTTCAAGTTGTGGTTTTCTTTGGTTCATTCAGCAACTGCAAACAGTGCACCTGTGCTGTCTGGTTGTCCAGTTGGCACTGTCAACAGTTTCACAACATCCCCCACTTGTAATGATGCTGAACAAGGTGCTCTAGCAGTCACTTGCAACCCTCCAGCTGGAAGCACTTTCCAAGCAGGAACTACTACTGCTGTTACATGTGTTTGCTCAGATAATCTAGGCTCATCAGATTTCTGTACCTTCAATGTGTTTGTAGGTAAGAATATACAAACCTTGTGTAACATATATTCTCATTGAATTTCATTTCGTCTTCATTTGTTTTCTATAGATTCGAGGGATTTAGTTAAGGACATTAGGCAGTATTGAGCACTGGTGACACATTATTATGTAACTTTGGAGTTACATCTTATTACAAATTTCATGCTTCTTATAGTTTTATCCAGATCTCTGTGTGGAAACAAGCACTGGTTCTAATTAAATCAAGAAAACTTAATTAGGCTTTTATGCATACATTTCAAATTTATACTCTGAAAATACAACTGTGGAATTCCAAAAAATAGACAGCGTTCTACTTTTAACATCAAAGAATCTCATTTATTTGACATTTCTTCAAGTTGTGGTTTTCTTTGGTTCATTCAGCAACTGCAAACAATGCACCTGTGCTGTCTGGTTGTCCAGTTGGC
>JAIPMN010014517.1:9238-26588 GCA_020650975.1 Apostichopus californicus | reverse complement strand
CCCCCCCCCCCCCCCCCGTAGGACCTCTCGCGAGGTCGATCAGGGGTTAAACTCCTTTTTTAAATTTGTTTTGCACCCCTTCTGTATAAAATGCTGCATCTGCCTTTGTTTCTGTACCATAATAAAACACATCAACCTCCAATAGGTACATGGGCATATGACATTGGACATTGAATTGAGGAAGGTGCGTGAGGGGGGGGGGGTGGGGGCGGGGTACGTTCCAACCAAACGATTCGACGTCTTTATAACACGTTTTGTCTTTTTCTTATATCATCAAAGTACAATATAATTACAATTGTAGTCATTTTTATTTAGGTTTGCAACAACAGAAATTTAAATACTAAAGGACAATTGTTACTAAAAATAACCCGAAAAAAAGCAAACTTGTACTTTGTTTTAACAATTGGGACTACTTCTTATTTGTGCAAAAGAGTTTTGAGGGTTTTTAACTAAATTGGAGGAGGGGGCCATGCCCCTGTGCCCCTTCAGGCCCACCCCAATTCACAGCTTGTACGATTGCAATACATTATTAATATTCGCTAGGTTTTGTAAGGTTGTACAGCACAGCCCGGATTGTATATATTTTCTTTGTTCTTGGACACTTTTAATAGTTTCATCATACGTTGCGAGAGCAGACACGCATTTTTCATCGCATCTTTATCCACGGAGTGTGTTGCGGCAATCGGAAGCGCCGCTACTGACACCGCGGCACTCGCCATCGTAGCCCAGGTATTCCCTCAGAACGTCGCAAAAATGATTGTAAGTATTTTCAAACTTTTTTTTTCTTGAACAAATATGTTTTAAGAAAAAAAATCTTAAGTGATAAAAAGCGCTGAAGGAATTGAAGGTCCTTTTGTATTGTTTAAAGATGTTAGAATGGTTCCTAAAGGTTCCACCCTTTTAAAATATTCCCCTGGCCAAAAAAGAAGATTTAACTGGATGATTAAATGTCCCCGTTGAGAGTAACATGCTGTGACGGTTTCACTAAACAAGGCACGATATAAACAAAACCAACAAAATCAACAATAACAACAACAAACAAACAAGAACAACATACGTTTTCGGGAACATTCCAGCGTATTTGAGAGGAAGATTTGTTAAGTTTAATGACATTTTTATTAATAGGAGAGGAGTAAGGATATTTATTAATATTTAAATAAGCACACACACAAATCAAACTATTTATAAATAGAGGGAGAAACACAAAACAAAGAAGAATAAAAACAAACCAAAAACAATAATTACAAAGCAAATTGAATAAACAAAAAGTAACGATCATCATAAATACAAACAAAAAATAAATAAACACCCCAAAAATAAATAAACACAAACAAATATCAAAATATTTATAAATAGGGAAAAACACAAAACAATGCAAAATGAATAAACAGAAAGTAAAGATGATCATAAACAAAACAAACATAAATAAACACCCGAAAAATAAATTAACACAAAACAAAAAGAACAAGCACAAAACGAAACAGAACAAAGAACAAAATAAAAGAACGAGCAATCCATGACTATTGGGGGGTTGACTTCCATTCTGTCTTTTCCTTTATTTTTTAGTTCTCGTGAATTCATGAATATAATATACAATCTCACCCATTCCGTCTAGTATGCTAAGCATGGACCCGGCGTTGTTTTTCTCTCCCTGCTGACTAAGCGATGACGTGACATCACACTTTCCAAGCAATAACACCGGTTTAGTGCATTTTACAATGACATGTTTAACAGCTTTACCTGACATATCACTTGTCCGTTTGATTACATAAAGATGTTCCCGGACATCTCATCCTGCGAGTCATGTCGATAATAGAAAACAATTTACAGCTTGTTGTGATAATTTTTACACTAGACCGTGTTAATGACACGAACTGCCCGATGGTGTTTGACATAATTAATCTTAACGATACATATTCAATGAATACGAAACACATAGCACGCTTTCTGATTGTCAGATTCAACAGAAGAGTCATGTCCAGAATAAGACGTAAAAGGTCGTCGCCATTGGACTAAAAAACTGCTAGAATGTCCAACTATGGTCATCTCATGGTCTGACCCTAACAAACATTTTAGTGTATTTTTACTTTAATCTATTTTTATTTTAATCTATATGTATCTTTAGGGCAAAACTTAATCCTCCCTTGTATTTTGTATGTTGGAGATATGAACTTTTCGAAAGCATTTGGCAACAACAGAATGAAAAATCTCATCATGGCAAATGAGCTAAAAGTTTTTTTTTTCTTCTTTTCTTTTCTTTATCATGTTAAAAATAATATTCCTCAGAGGAATATATGAATAGTTCTATCAAAGAAAATAAGTAGCAATTTGATGAAATTCAAAATACAATGAACATTATACCAGATAATCAAACATTCGAAATGTATCACATATTCAAGGATAAATCAAAACGAAAAAATAAGATTACGAACTTTGTAAAGCATTTTAGAGATTATCTGATAAGATGATATTACATATCACATATGCATTGATTCATTCACTTACTGAAGTCAAAGAGAGTTTAGCCAAAGTTCAGAAAAGGTAACATTCATTCAATCAATTATATATCGAGTCTGGGATAACCTGTGAAAATATCTGTAAAGGATTCAAACCCCACCCCCCCCCCCCCCACACACACCAGGAACATTTTTTTCTTTGTCTTCAAAAGTTTCTATTTTTTTAAAATTCTCCTGTACTCTTATATATAACTGTGTATCATCTCATAGTCAGTTTTGCTGCTGATGATTTCAGTAAAGTAGGGCACACTCCAAGTTCCTATCCTCTTGTGCACCAAATGCGCGGCGCTCGTGGTTACGTTAATAGACAAGGTCATTATGCGTATCTCGCAATGTAAACTGAGGTGTTAATTCAGTTAATATATAGTCTATACGAGATGAGTATGGGGCTCGGTTTTAATGTTCGTTTGTCTCCGGTTTTACGGTTGTACAAACTAGAAATAGGCCGTTGCAGGAACTATATGGAGGTCATGTTAACTCTATAGTCATATTGCGAGGAAATCCGGATATGATGTTCTAGGAATGGTGTATATTAGTCTCAGGTGATAACGTAATCCTGCAGTATTGCTTCTTTACCCATGCAGAGCGACGCTAGATCATATAGTTTCTGAATAAACGGGCTCGCAAAAGGTTAATATCTTGTCCCCGTGAAGAAAAGGCAAAATCGGCCGGCCATATTCTCCTCAATAATCGAGATATTCGGACTCTTATAGGATTAAAAGACCTATCATTGACTTGCCCAATCTTATTTATGTATTTAGTAAATTACCAGTCGTTAGCTAAACCTTTGTTGTTATTGAAGAAAAGGCACAGACACCCCTCCCCAGTGGCGTAACTAGGGGAGGGGGGGTCAAGGGAGGGCACGTGCCCCGGGCGTCGGGTTTAGGGGCAATGAAATGGGAGAATGAGAGTAAAAAAAATAAGCACTTTTTAGAAAAACATGACGAAATTGATGTATGTCGTCAGGCATGAATATTTTCCAGTTACTAATAAGAATCTGAACTGAATGTAGTTGTTTTTATTAGCAAATTTATAGATTGTGATTTCTTTTCAGTCCATTTCGACCGTTTTCTCTTTTTTCTTTATTCTGTTCTGTATTCTGTAATGACTACATGTCACGGAAATTTCGGGTATTTCAGTATACAGTTCCAAGGCAGTAGATTTCGAAAGGTGGAAATATCATAGGTGTAGGAGCACAATTTGATTTAGGGGGGGGGGGGGGCTGTAACGACTTGCCCGAAATATGTAACCAAAATTTTCGCGTTCTTCACGCGCAATTTATTTTTCTTTTAGAAGTGGAGGGGGGGGGGCGCAATTTTCTACTCTTGCACCCGGCCGCCAAAACCTCTAGCTACACCACTGCCCATCCCCCTACCCTGGGCTTAGGTTACCCATCTCGGTCCCAACGAATGTACAAGAAGAAACTCTACGGTCGACATTTACAATTTTTCTGCAAACTGAAACACATGCAAGCCCCAAGCGAACATTGATATACTTTTAGAGGTAAATTGCACATTTGGAAGTTAAATAATCAGGACAGCATTTAGCTACGAACCCTGGATGGTCTTAAGTTTCCGTTTCGGAAATAATTAACGTTTCCCAAGTATTTTGATAACATAATTCAGGGATTTGCATTTAATGAATTCTATATCCATGTCAAAACTCAAAAGTATATAAAAGTGATTTGTTAAATTTAAGGAATTTCTTCTTCTCTGGCATCTGCTTGATATTTAAGGTTAGGCCTACAATGATCTTAGCAAACAAACCTTACATACGTTAGAAAACGCAATAGGGATTAACTAAGCTTAAAAAACTTTCTCCTGTCAGATTTTACTCTATTTGTTATTGTTCAGTGGCCCCAAACCATCTCTCCATATTTCTGAATATGTCTTTAGTCTGTCTGTTCGTCTGTCTATCTGTTCGTATCATTTGGCCCTAGTGAAGGAGTTTCTGCCAAATAACGTGGAAAATCCTGCAATCGTGAAGAACACTAGTCCTGTGACTCATGGCCTTACACCAGGGGTTCCCTAACTGGGGTGCATGAACCCCCAGGGGTGCGTGAGTCCATCCCAGGGGCTTCGTGAGACGTTTCTGAAAGTCAAAAGTAGAGTACTTATTGTTGAAATAAAATTTGATATATCATATAATTTAGTAATGTACAAAAGTCGTACCTATCGACAAACTCTTTTCGCGTTCCATACGCATATGTTGCCATAGTAGTACCGTACCGTGCATGTTATAAATAACTGTATTATGAAACAGACACAGGCCGCATGACTTTGGTGATGTTGGTGTACGCATGACAGTACGTCGTGAAGATTAAGCGCTGATCTGATCTTGAAGTTTCCAATTAAATATTTGTTTATCTATTGTGTTTTGTCATTTCAATATTACACTATGTACTTGATCTTTTACGAAGCACTGTTATGCTTATTATAGTATAATAATGACTCAGATCGTGTCTCGAAATGTTGAGGGTTCGTGGACAACTCTGACATCCACAGGGGGTTCGTGGGGACGGTGGGGAGATAAAGTTAGGGAAACCCTGCCTTACACACTAAGCTACTACACAGCCCACACAACGACTGTTTGCTGGTAATGATCGGGAGCTCGTATATAGGCAGGTCACATTCAAATAATAATGATTAACTCGATATTTGCTATATTTGTTAAAACTGTACACTTGTAGTTGTGAACATCCGCAAACAACACGACTGCCTGCAGGCGGAAAAAAAACCCCGCTACTATTCAGTTTTCTTCCCGACTGAAGTCTACGTGACTTAAAGGGGCAAATTCACGATCAGTCGCCATTGTAAACCCACGCATACTGACTGACTGACTCCATGAGTTTCTTTCCCTTCTAAATAACGAGTTGCGTGCGTCGGGAATATGCATTCAATAGGTGACAGCGACTGTATAGTGGTGCCTTTTATCTTTGTAATTGCTGTATATCGAGGTGTTTTGCCATATTTGAAGCACAGCTATTGTGACTAACATTTATGAATAACTTTTGTTACTCTGTAGCGATTAATAAGTTGTGATTTTAAACGTTAGAGTTCTGTGCTCAAACAGTTGTTTGCATGACACGATGATTTCAAACTAGAGAATCTATACCGTATATATATCAGGGGCAGAGCTTGGTATCATTTTCACGAAATTAATAACCAACTGTACTATATTAAAGAATTCCGATAGAGTATAACATTGCTGTATACTTACTAGCCATACTTATCACAAAAGTTAACTAATTTAGAACATAGCCTCCTGTTTATATATATAGTCGTGACTATTTGGTATAGTCAATTGCTATATGATGTGCTTTTCCTGTTAAATGATATGATTGTTTCAGTTCTATCTAAGATTAGATCAGGCGTATAAACAATATCTAATTAACTGTATTGTCATGAAAATATATAGAGTTGTTTTCCCAAATTTGTTATTTGTTTATATTTCTCTGAAGGGTATGGTGGAAACCTTCTCTGGAATTGCTTGTCTCTTTGGCCAACCAATGGGAGGATTACTCTACCAGGTACGAATTTGAAATCCATTTGTCTGTTTTCAACAACATATTTCAACACATATGTTGTGAGAGCGTGGTGGCCAATTGGCTAAGGCGTCGGACTCGTGATCCAAGGATTGCTGGTTCGATTCCTGCCTAGTTCATTACGTTGTGTCCTTGGGCATGATGCTTTATCTCACCTGCCTTTCTCCACCCAGGGGTTAAATGGGTACCTGTGAGGTAACTTGTCACTGGGCGCAGTATATAACTGCTGCCGACTGGAGGGATTGTCTCTGGGACAGGTTATCATTGACCAGGGGTAGTATAACGTCTGTAAAGCGCTTTGAGACCTATCGCTGGTATAAAGCGCTATATAAAAAAAAGCAAAACAAGCAAAAATATGTAATAATTCATGGAATTGTGAAGATTTTGACCTATAATTGTAACCCCCCACCCCCCCCCCCAAACACAGTTCTACTGAGTAATTAGATTGAATTATACCGGTTCTATTCTGTTCTCAACACTCCTTCACACAGCCATTTTTTCCCTCTTCATATGGGCTAGTATCAAATCATATAATGGTAATTGCAGGTATGACAATTCCAAATATTTGTCTTTTATTTTTATTTATTACATTTTTTGAAATTATATTTATCCAGCCAATCATCTACATTGCTCTAAGGATGGCCTTTCGAAGAAAATAAAAATAAAATATTAAATACCATCATTAAGCGCTGTGATCTTTTGTAGAGCGCTCTATCAAATACATAATAATAATAATTATCATAATAATAATAATACAACCTTTCGCGTTTAATCCACCTATACCAGAAACGATAAAATCCTTGACCTAAACATCCGCAGTGTGCTAATAAAAGAATAATTTAGTCCGGTAGTGTACTTTACTGAATTAAGACGTCTTTTAGATCTATAAGTGGAAACAGACCATCAACCACTTTGGTAATTTGACTAAACAGACATTTCTTGGTTAGACCATCTCTAAAATTACTTTTTTCCAATGGACATTGTATCAGACAACAATGAAATAGGATAAAGCTATTTGTGGCTTAGTTCAGTTGTCCTATTCGGAGCAATTATACCCTCATCGTAAACTTAAGTTACGTTACGTCATAGTCCTCGCATACGTTTGGTCGCTTATAAAACCTTTACGCATGCGCTCTTGAATTGCTTTGTCAACTTGAACGGGCAAATATAATATTTAATAATTCGTATTAAATTGTTTTCAAAGTTTTATGTATTGTTTTCAACATGTAGTTATTGTTTGTAATCTGTATTGTATTGTATTGTATTGTATTGTACTGTATTGTTTGTAATATGTATGTGTTGCTTGTAAGTTTGTATTTATTGTTTATAACATGCTCTTGTTGTTTGTAAGACGTATGTATTGTTTCGTGTTTATTGTTTATGGTATGTACCTATTGCTTTTTGAAATGTAGCTTTTGTTTTTAATCTGTACTGTATTGTTTGTAATATGTATTTGATGCTTGAAGTTTGCATTTATTGTTTTTAACATGCTTTTGTTGCTTGTAATACATATTTATTGTTTGTATTTATTTATTTTTAATATGTATTTGTAGTTTTATGTATTTATCAGCAGAATACGTTGGATATAAGTTGAACTTTCAACGTTCTATTTCCTACAGTTTGGTGGTTACGAGCTCCCATTCCTCGCATTTGGCGCCATTACGTTAATATGTCTCGTTATCAACTTTATCTTACTACCGTCCATCGGTAAGTTTACAAGTTTTTAGTTTTGTTGTTTTTGTTGAATTTATCAGGTTCAACTAATGGAGAAAGTACACTCCTTTTCCATAACCAGTTAAGTTTGTAGGAGACATGTACACATACATAGATATGGAACCTGGGCAAGAAAATCGAATCAATTTGATCCACTTTCAAGCCACAGTCTCCTCCCTGGTTCTGACTGTAACCGTGAGTGAGTACCACGAGTTCATTCTCATAGGGAACTGGTACTACACATCATGGTTAAAGATGTATAGGGGCGATATATTATGCATACGAATTAGTCAATCGGGTAGCTCACCAACGCGCTGTTCATATAAACCTTCCAAGTGAAATGTGGATACTTTCTGTTTTCCTTACAAAGTGACCCATGATACTTCACTTGACGTAACTCCGTCGTTGTAACTTCCCTTAAAACATTGTCCTTACACCCCTAGTGGATGTCTTACCCCTCTCGTGGATGCCTTACCCTTACGTCCATGCCTTACCCCTCTCGACGATGGCTTACCCATCTCATCGATGGTTTACCGCTCTCCTCGACGCCTTACACCTCTTTTCGATATCTTACCCCTCTCGTCGATGCATTACCCCTCCCGACAATGTCTTACCCCTCCCGACAATGTCTTACCCCTCTCGTCGATGCCTTACCCCTCCCGTCGATGCCTTACCCCCCTCGTCGATGCCTTACACGTCTTGTCGATGCCCTACCCCACCCATCGATGTCTTACCCCTCTCGTCGATGCCTTACCCCTCTCGACGATGGCTTACCCCTCTCATCGATGGTTTACCTCCCTCCTCGACGCCTTACACCTCTCGTCGATGCCTTACCTCTCCCGTCGATGCCTTACCCCTCCCGTTGATGGCTTACCCCTCTCGTCGATGCCTTACACCTCTTGTCGATGCCTTACCCCTTTCGTCAATACATTACCCCTCTCGTCGATGCCTTACCCCTTTCATCGATGTCTTACCCCTGTTGTCGATGCCCTACCCCTCTTGTCGATGCATTATCCCTCTCGTCGATACCTTAACCCCTTCGTCGATCCTTAGTTTGAGACCACATACATGTGAGATAGACTAACAAGATTGTAATGAGCTTACTTGAAAGCGTTTGCTGGTCAATGATTAGTTTCAGTTCTAGACAATCCAGGGATAAGGCATTGATAGGGTTCTTTAGAATTCTTATAAATTATAGCTTCACTTCAATCAATCTTGATAATCTTGTAAAAGGGTCGTAAAATGGACAGGATATGGCATGTGGAACGGAAGTAATAGGAAACCCATTAAGCAGTAGCGACTCTCTTGGTTGCTGTGTAGAACAAGTTCACCAGTTATTACTTCCAAGTTGTGCTTTATGCAAAAATAAATAATCAAGTTTGATCTGTTATAGACTGTAGTGCTGCCATCAGTCAAGGTTATATTGATATTTCTATTTTTAAATTTTTGAGATTCGATCCGTTAAAGAAAGACTTTAGGGCTGGCCCAAACTTAAACTTGACATGTTTTAGACGGTTACGAAACTCTGATATCCGTCTACAATGTATTTCCATTGTACTTTTAGGTTTTGTTGTTGTTCCTGAAATGAACCTTTGAAACAAATGAGGCTAATTAATGACATAGTGACTGATCTAATTAGTATCGCAGACCATCAGATCACCCGAAGCAACACAAAACTGAATAGGAAAACAAGGGAGCTTCATGGCATTGACTAACATGTTAACAATACATTGTTTTAGACGACATCCAAGAATCTTCTCTGTTTTATATGAAGTGAACAGGCTATGTTTGAGCTGCATTTTAGACTTTATAAGATCATTTAACATACAGACCTACATCGAGGAGCCTACCACGTCATCATATATTTAAACAAAAATGGCATCCCATGGACTTGACATTTTTTAAAGGAACGTTACAATCACTTAGTAGTTTTGGTTAGCCTTTGCTCTTTAGGCAAATCCATCAGCTTTCATGTAGTGGGTAGGATATGCCACTTGAAAACACCCATTTATCTTATAGGAGGCTTGTAGAGTGACAAATGTTGTATGTAAAGTCAATAGGTCAACTGAGTGTGGCACGATACCTGAAGGGTACGGATCGAATAATACGTCGCGATTTTGTTTTGTATATAGAGACCATAATAAGCTGTAATCTTCTATATTTCCTTCGGAGTTCTTTTTTATCAGTTTTCTTTTAGTTTTCAAATGATAGTACAGATAAATGGCATAACAATATACCGATAGTGACAGAGTGACAATAATAAATGGTTAATGTAAACGACTTTATTTCAATTTTGAATGACTGTACATTTAAAAACAATTCTTTGATTTTTTTTTTTTGCAGAGAAAACGTCCTCATCTCCGGGTTCACTCAGGGAGTTGATTAGAATTCGTGATGTCTATCCTATCTGCCTCTTCGTCTTTGTTGTGGCTTTCTGTGATGGCTTTCTACAGCCGATACTGGCTCTCAAAGCTTATGAGGTAATTGTGTTACAAGTGTTACGCGTGATGTGTGTTGCGTGAGTGTTACGCGTGTTGCGCGTGTCGCCGGCGTGTTGCGCGTGCTACGCGTGTTGCGCGTGTTACATGTGTTAAATGTGTTACATGTATATATGTCTCTACATAATACAGAAGATGAATCACATTAGAGAAATTGCAACACTAACGACCTGTAATTGAACTAGCCGACTTTTTGTTCCGTCTATATTTTAACAGTCGGCTTCACTGACAATATAATGAAATAACCATATTTTATATAATCATTGATTGCCCTTACCATTTCCATAAGGTCGATACCCTACTTATATTAGTCAGTCGAGGGATATGTAGAATTCCACCGTTTGTTAGTTGCTATACTGTTTCATGATACAATTCCACAACATTGCAGTTCCGTTTTAGTTTGAGGTTTGCCAACTTTCAATTAAGAGAATAATTATTGTAAAAGCTTGGAAACTTCGGAATTGCTTCATATTTACTTCACTCTCTTACCTGTCTCCTCTCAAATCAGGCACTTTCATATCTACCTAACCCTCTGTATATATAGCGTTTTAGTACTACGCCCTCTAATGATCATAAATCGATTTAATGTGGTTTAATTTGAATAATACGTATTGGGGTTCGTAACACGAGCAAGTTGCATCAAATAAGTGGCGCTATTCCTAAATAAAAATAATGACTTTGAATACTTTCATGCTACCGCTGACTACTTTGCCGCCCTCTACTACATCTATACGTCTATACCATACTAATGCGAATTTGTTTTATTTTGGCGTCAACCACACCGTATACCATCAAAGTTAAATCTTCACTAAATCTTCTAATTAAGTGCATAAGTGTATAGGATTTTAAAGGAACCGTCCCAGCAAACAGCGTACCATATGACACAGTATGAATTGTGACATACTCTCTAACTAAAGTAATCTACTAATAATTGTTAAAAGAATCAAGGGTTGACCGGCACGTATCCTAACTTCCCAATTAAGGTTTTCAGAGTTGATGCTTCTAGAAATCCTAACACAAGTGTGTACGAATTGACCAATCATAGAAATATGGAAACTTGTATTTTGTTGTACTATTAATTCGTGGAAACAATTGTTTTATTGCCGTATTTTTCTATCTCCCTCTCTCTCTTTTCTGTTTTAAGCTTGATCTTTCCGCAGCCTCCGTTGGCGTCCTCTTTCTACTACAGGGTATCGTGTACACAATCTTTGCGTCAATGTGTGGGTGGATAGCTGATTCTAACGGGGTAAGTGGAACCTATTTTTTTACCTTGACACTATATATCATTACTTGCTAAAGGGTGAGACCGTGTCCTACTTGCTCTCAAATTTATAATAGTATTTGCTAAAGTTTCTGTAATCGTAAAAACCGTAAACCTTAATTTATTGTTGAGGCTATATACCAACGGCCTTATGGGATTCCAATATGATTTGTCTCCTTTTCATATTTCGTAAAAGAACTTTCTGTGGGGAACTTTGTCTATGTTTATGTAGGAAGTGTATTTTGTCAATCCTGCGAAAGTAATCATTAAAACCATTATTAAAACAGATAGTTTCATGTACATGGACAAAGAGTTAATAACGCATAAAGAAACTATTAACCAATCAAAATTCTTTCCTTTTGCAGAGTTATTTAAATAAACCAATGGCTCTGACGGGTGTCTTTATCATCTCAATCTCGTTTCTCGTTATGGGCCCGTCACCAATATTTTCTCTCACCAGCGAGTGAGTAATACCTCATGAATATTCAATTTGTCAATTGTTGTGATTTCACTCATGAATAATCAATTTCTCAATTGTTGTAACTTCATCGCGTTAAAAGACAAATCTACTGTTTTTTAATGAAGTGCGCGCTTCAATATTGGCATTAATGGCCATGTGTACGATATACCTACATAACTGGAAGTTGAAGTTTCATATAGTCTATGTATACATTTGCAGTTTCAGAGGCTAGCTGCGTAGCGAACTTATTCTGAGCCTGTCACGGTGCTCACAAGCGCCCTTACTTTGAAAGTACAAAAAATAACGCCATGAGCAACCAAAAAGTTCCTTCTATTACTCTCACTCAACGCGCACTACAAGTCTGCGTAGTTGCAGGCAAATACAGTTCTATAGTTACCTTTGTGTTCACCTGTAAAACTTTTTATCCTATGCGGCATCAGAACGCCCTGTCTAGCCGTAAAGCTTTATATAGCCATTACCCCATTTACAGAAGATGGGTACAGCTAGTTACAAGGAACGACTGCCAACAAAGCCATTGCATAAGGTCCATCGTATTACATTACAGAACATGTGTAAGGCATATGACAAAAGTCTATATTAAATATATATTATATATATTATATTAAATATTACTATAGGTTCCTATTGAGACGACTTACTGAGAAGACCGAAATACATGTTCCCGGTTTCCAAGCTTCGTTTTGATTGATATTCATTTGATGTTTTATACTATACACTATTGGCAGTGGCGGAGCTAGGGGTATTGGTCAGGAGGGGCGAGAATGGTCTGTAGGGGCGCTTTCGACACTATCTAAGCGGAGCGCCACCACAGGTTGGTGCGTAGCGTACAGAAAATTTTTGAGTAAAGATACTCCCTAGATCGCCGGAAATGACCCTTTCCGGGCCTGGCTAATTTGCAGATAAACGAAGAATAAATAGGTGTCATCGCGAAATTACACCAACAAAATGTGACAAATGTCAATAGGTAGATGAGAGCGCAATAAAAAAGTCAATAATCGCGAATAAGTAAAAAGTGGCAAAGAGCTGAAAAGGGCGCCAGCAGTCCATTTGAGTCGGTGGGGGGGGGGGGGGCATCCGCCCCTTGACTGTATGGACGCTCCGCCACTGACTATTGGTAAAGACTGTGAAGCTTGGGACGTTACTAAGTACTTTAACACTTGAAGAAGAAAAAAACTACAACAAATAAGCATTGTTTGACGAAAAGTCAAAGACTTCGTGAGTTATCTTGCTTTTTATAATTTATTTATTCATTTCTTTTTGATATATTTTATTTCTAGGAGTATGCAAACTCCAGTTCTAGCTGTTGGATTATCTTTGATGGGTGTTGGCCTAGCCATGGCGTATGTTCCCACATACCCGGAACTCATTGGGGCTGCTTTGTGAGTTGAAAACCCATGACACATTTTCATCAATAAGGTAAATCAAGTTTAATCATGAAAATGCAAATAAAAAATGCGCCCTAGATTCATCGAAATTGCTTAATGGTTGTCTGTTCAGTCAGAATGGAATCTGTTATAGTAATAGAAGTCAAGGGCGGACTAACGGTTGGGGCAATCAATACAGCGCCAGAGAGCCCGGGGCAATAGGAGCCCACCAGCCTCCATAATCGCCCAATCAAAATTTGATCTTCACTCACGTTTCGGTCCAGTATTGTGCTTTCTACGACTTTATATTTAAAGGTGTGACCAAATCGTGACACACTGATTGAGGTAACGGGATGAGACCCCGTCACCTTTCTCGGATGGCTAATCCGCTCCGTGGAGGAGGCCCAATGACCCGTTTGTGTCCAAGATCCGTATCAACGTCAATACGCCCTTAGAAATTTTGTGTTTTGTTAGTTTATCTGTAGTTAACCAACAATCCATGGAGTTTTTATATCAGTAGAATAAATAAATAAATTAACAATTTGGTTACTCTACTTTTCATTTTTCAGTGATAATGGTATGGTGAATGACTTAAAGACACAGGGTGTAGCTGCGGGACTATCAATGGCTTTGTTTAGTCTTGGGTAAGTCACTTACTGCATAGACAAAATGGCTTTACATTAAATCCTCTCAAATATGACGGCAATAATTAAATCGCTAAAGAAAAATTCATAATAGAACTAGAAGCAGTTCAATTCTACTGAAATTACAGCCTCGTGGTTTGGTAGCCTACTAGTTAAGATTTGCTTGAACTTATACTTGTACATTTTCCGTTAGCTCTAAATTACACTCATAATCAGTAGTAGGCCTATATTTGTTTTATAATAGGCCTACATATGAGCACATGAGTCGATCACTGTGTGTCACAATTGCATATATATATACCGCTCAGTGGGTAATTATTCAACGTAATGTGACCGCAATTCATTTTATATAAGTTTCGTCTATCCGGTTCGGAAGTATACTGTGGAAAGTTAATAGCCTGTCAGGCGGTTGAATGCCCCAAATCGACCTAAAAATGGACTGTTGTTGCACCTTTACCCCCTTACTGAGGTTTGATAGGTGATTATAATAGAGGGATGCTTCAGCAATGAGTTTTCACTTGTTGGACAATATATGAGGTGTTCCCAATCGAGATCAATGTCTGAAAAAGTAAAGAGGTCATAATAACAAGAAAGTAAACTACTTTCATAAGTTTTTTTTAACTGGGTTTAGCTAAAAGTTTAGCCATCTTGCATAAACCTCAAAGCCACATTCATTTTAAAGTGCAGAATCGATCGGGTACAATACGAGAAATGCTAGTTCTGAGTTTCATCCAATTATTCGCATCTTCGCTCGCAAATATCCAGCTACGAAATGTTCTTATTTCTAAAGGGTTTATACGACAGGAATGTGTTCTTTTCTTCATGGACATGCATTTTCAGTCAGTTATACCCTTTAATGTTATGCCTAGATGTGATCAGAAAGGTGTCGCCCAATAATTGCTTCAGGCATATTCGTGACTATGTGCTTTTTGCGTTTTCCTTTGTTTACTGCAGAAATGCATTTTGCTTTCGGATATACCCTGCTTCATGTTATGCCTAACGGTAAATTAGTCATGTCAGGGTATACGGGTAACAGCTAAATGCTTGACTTGTATCGACAAAACGTCGTGAATGACATGTGATTTCTACATACATTTCTACATGTATTTCTCATACATTTCCAGGTGGTTAGTGCCATGTAATAACATACATGTCTAATCGCTACTAAGCTTGGCGAAAAATACTAAGCTTGGCAAAAAATGCATGAAACCTTACATAGTGAATATTCATGAAACCTAAGATGTGTACCATAGTGATGAATATTCATGACCCTGTGTACTTCTCTATTTCGATCTTTCAGTTCATTCATTGGCCCAATTGCCGGAAGTACAGCGTATCAGTTACTTGGATTTGCATATTCAACGTCTTTGGCCTCTATTTTGTGCCTCTTCTTTGGCTTCATAATATCCATATTTTACATTTGGAGGACGTTTTCTAAGACTTGAAGCAACATAGTGTCGATCGTCTACTGGATTATGCAAAATGTTTGAAGAAAAATTCCAACAACCATGTTAATTTTTCTTCACAAATTCATTAATGTGGTCTTTCACAATTGACCATCGTTTTGACGCCAATAACATCATAAGCGTGATTGCAATGGAGGAAACAGGAGAAAGCAGAAAGAAATGATAAAACAAAGCTTGAAATGAGAAAGACAAAGTTAAGTTGCTCTTAATTGTTCCGTACAAGTTAATCCAAGATTCGGAAAGTCATGTGCTGGATTATTGCTGTTTGCAAGTACTCTAATTAATGCAAGACAAAATATATTTGTTAAAATTAGAGAGACTGGCGTTTCGATCTTAGCAGGGTCTTCTTCAGAGGTTGACTGAAACCCAAATAGACTAAGAAAACACTAAGAGACAGAAACGGATAGACAGTTTATTGGACAAAAGAACAATGGATAGAGCAAAAATAGAAACAACAATAGAAAGGTAAGATGAAAGGAAAGAGCGGTGAGAGGAATAAGGGCAGTGGAGATAAACTCTGAGGAGTGTAACTATGAGATTAAGGGCTGTGGGGATTGACTCTGAGGGGTGTAACGATGTGATTAAGGGCTGTTGAGATCACTTCTGAGGGGTGTAGCAATTGGATTAAGGGCTGTGGAGATAATCTTTGAGGGGTGTAGCAATAGGATTAAGGGCTGTGGATATAAGCTCTGAGGATGGAGGGGGTGGAAAGAAACAGGAGGGTCGGGGGCTAGTCCATGAGACCATGTGGTTGAATGGTGCGAAAATCGCAGTTTATTCGCAATAACGTCAATTACCAAGGTTTAGGAACACCTTATCTGAATAATACAGATCGTGGCTATACTTCAAAAAATATATTTCGGTCGCTCAAGCAGATTGATTAGAAAAATGCTGCAAAATTGTATTCAACGTATAATTAATGATCAAAGAGTGATGCAACTGTGGATTTTATTGTCTACAAAAAATGCCAAAAGAACATCTATTATTTTACCTTTACTTTTTTACTACTTTGTATACAATAAATACCTAAAGATCAACTATTAATGCATCTCTGGATGACTTTGTTTGCAACAAATACCAAGAGATCAACTATAAATATATCTCTGGATAATTGTGTACATCTCGCTTTTTCATCCTCACACACAAATTAAAAGTAGGTATAAACACAGTTGGTTTGGATGGAGGGGGCTGCTACACCCTACCCCCCCCCCTCCCCTTCAACTTGAAGCATCGGCTTCAATGCCCCCAGGACCACACACCTACTTTATAGAATCCTACATCCTCCCTTCTGAGACTTATCCGATCCACCAATAAATCCGATTAGCACTTGCTTAAATGTCGCTTTTCAAACTTAAATTTTAGTTTAATGTTTATTAAGTTATGCAGCTGATTTATGATGTTACAAATTTTTTTTATCTCAAAGTTTAGTTTCATACCGAAATATTGTTTAATAAAACCAAGTTCAGACAACTGGAACAAGCATGTTATACTTTCTTGTTATCTTTTCTACTTTCTTGCCCGATTCAAACAACTTTTGAGGTTATTATTTCAGTATATATTCGATCATACTGCTTCGGATGACAAATGCAGCTCGTAAGATGAATTTTTTTAATATATTTTTTTCTCAAGTTATGACCCCAAAAGTGATACATTTTTGCAAGACATCTCAATGGCTGTTGGAATGTGCCGATGAGTCTTAGCCGGGGGACGAATAGATAAGACTCCAAACTAGAATCATTAGTTGTCCATTGCTTAACGTTCAGTTGGTGCAATATAACGTATGTTAGGTATGTCAACCAGAGGCGACAGCAAAAGAAGAGGAGATGGGAGGATGGTGCGCCGCATACCCCCCCCCCCCCATCG